>CM069133.1:122513459-122596092 GCA_035221665.1 Okamejei kenojei | reverse complement strand
AAGTAGGGGAAAAAAAGTCCGTATTAGTTTTCCACAGGTGAAGTGTGTGTAAAATTAAACCTAGCGTCTACACTACAAAAACATATCGTAGAACGCTTTCAACCTAATTCCAATTGCTAGACTTGCAGTACCGGTTTTGTGTTACCAGAGGATGGCATGTTGACATTAGAAAAATATTTTATCTTACAAAATTAAAAGGATTCCTTAGCAAATCATTAACTATTTTACATATTGAGATGAGGCAGCAGCAGTAAGATTTATAGACTACTCCTCAGTCTTCAGATGTTTAGGCTTCCCAAAGAAATCTATGATGTTGTTCGTTGCTTAAGTATTCTTGAAGGCATGTTATTACTCTTATGCGGAGAAAACGGCTGCCACTTTGCACATAAAGGTTTCTAAAGCACAAGGCAATGATTCTCCCTGTCTTCTTCAAAGCAGTGCACGGAAGGTTGACATTGCCACTGGCGGAGAGCAGACAGGACCTTGCTTGTAAATAGTAGACACAAAATGCCTAGCAGTAACTCAGCAGTTCAGGGCGAGCCATCTCTGGAGAAAAATGGATAGGAGACGTTTAAGGTCTGAAGAAAAGTCCCGATAGGGAGAGGGGGAAGGGGGAGAGGGGGGGGGGGAGGGGGAGGGGGGGAGGAGGGAGAGGGGGGGTGGAGGGGGGAGGGGGAGGGGGGAGGGGGCGAGGGGGGAGAGAGGGAGGGGGAGGAGAGGGAAGGGGGGCAGAGAGGGAGGGGGGAGAGGGAGGGGGGGGAGAGGGAGGGGGAAGAGAGGGAGGGAGGAGAGAGTGAGGGGGGAGAGAAGGGAGGGGGAGAGCGAGGGAGGGGGGAGAGGGGGAGGGGGGAGAGAGGAGGGGGGAGAGAGAGGGAGGGGAGAGAGGGAGGGGGTCGAGAGGGGGAGGGGAGGAGGGGCGAGGGGGGAGAGGGGGAGGGGGGAGAGGGGGAGGGGGAGGGGGGAGAGGGGGAGGGGGGGAGAGGGGGAGGGGGGAGAGGGGGAGGGGGGAGAGGGGGAGGGGTGGAGAGGGGGAGGGGGGAGAGGGGAGGGGGTGAAGAGAGGGGGCGAGGGGGGAAGGGAACGAGGGGAGAGGGGGAGGGGGGAGAGGGGGGGTAGATGGGGACGGGGGGATGAGGGCGAGGGGGAGAGGGTGACGGGGGCCGAAGGGGGATGGGGGAGGGGCGAGAGAGGGAGGGGGGCGTAGGAGGGAGGGGGGAGAGAGGGAGGGGGGAGAGAGGGAGGGGGAGAGAGGGAGGGGGGAGAGAGGAAAGGGGGGAGAGAGGGAGGGGGGGAGAGAGCGGGAGGGGGGAGAGAGGGAGGGGGGACGGATAGGGAGTGGGGGGGATGGTCGTGGGCGAGGAGTAGAGAGGGAGGGGGCGCGGAGAGAGGGAGGGGGGGAGAGAGGGAGGGGGGAGAGTGGGAGGGGGAGGTAGGGAGGGCTGGTGAGGGGGGAGAGGGGACGGGGGGAGAGGGGGGAGGGGTGGGAGAGGGGGAGGGGGGAGAGAGGGAGGGGAGATGAGAGGGGGGGGAGTGATGGGAGGGGGAGAGGGTGGTGAGGGGAGAGAGGGAGGGGCGATGAGAGGAGCGGGGACGAGAGAGGGAGGGGGAGCGAGGGCGGGGGTGAGAGAGGGAGTGTGGGAGAGGGCGAGGGGCGAGGAGATAGGAGGGGGAGAGAGGGTAGGGGCGAGAGAGGGTGGGGGAGGGAGGAGGGGGATAGCGAGGCGGGGGGATGAGTGAGGGGGGAGAGGGAGGGGGGAGAGAGGGAGGCAGGTGAGAGTAGAGGGAGGGGGGGGGCTGAGGGAGTGGGGGAGAGAATGGGGGGGGGAGAGAGTGAGGGGGGAGAGGGAGGGGGGTAGAGGTGTGTGCGGTGGAGACTGTGAGAGGGGGGGGGGAGAGAGGGAGGGGGGAGAGGAGGGAGGGGGGAGAGGGAGGGGGTGAGAGGGAGGGGGAAGAGCAGGGAGGTGGGAAGAGGGGAGGGGGCAGGATGGGGATGAGGGGAGAGGGGGTGGGGGGGAGGGGAGAGAGGGGGAGAGGAGGAGGGTGGCGAGAGAGGGTACACAGGGGGGAGAGAGGGAGGGGGGGAGAGGGTCGGGGGGGTGAGGGAGGGGGGAGAGGTGAGGGGGGAGAGAGGGAGGGCGGGAGTGAGGGATGGGGGGAGGGGAGGGGGGACGAGAGGAGAGGGAGGGAGGGAGAGAGGGAGCGCGCGGGGAGAGGCGGAGGGGGAGAGAGGGAGTGGGGGGAGAGAGGGAGGGGATGAGAGAGGGAGGGGGGAGAGAGGGAGGGTGCGAGAGGGGGAGGGGGGAGAGGGGGAGGGGGGAGGGGGGAGAGGGGAGGGGGGAGGAGAGGGGGGAGGCGGGGAGAGAGGGGGAGGGGGAGGGGGCGAGGGGGGAGAGAGGGGAGGGGGAGAGGAGGGCGGGGGGATGAGAGGAGGGGGGGAGAGGGGGAGGGGGGAGAGGGGGGAGGGGTGAGAGGGGGAGGGAAGGGGAGGAGAGGGGGACGGGGGGATGAGGGGTGGGGGGGGAGAGGGGAGGGGGAGGAGGGGGAGGGGGGGAGAGAGGGGAGGGGGGAGGCGAGGGACGGGGGGAGGAGGGCGACGAGGTGCGAGGAGGGGGAGAAGACGGGAAGGGGGGGAGGGGAGGGGAAGGGAGAGGGGGGTGACGGAGGATAGCGGGGGGAGAGATGGAGGGAGGGGGGGGCGGGGGGGCGGGCGACGGGAGAAGGGGGGGGGAGAGAGAGGGAGGGGGGGGGGGAGGGAGGGAGGGAAGAGAGGGGGAGAAGAGTCGGAGAAGAGCCATAGACGGGGGGACTGATGAGGGAACTCTACGCTACAGTTGGGGTGAGAGAGGTGAGGGGGGAGAGAGAGTGGAGCGCCATCCTTCCTGCCCACTGACGAGTCGATGGGAGGCGGGGCGAGAGAAAGGAGGGGGAGGGGGCTCGGGCCGGTGGGGGGAGAGGGGGAGGGGGAGAGGTGGGGATGGACAGGAGGGGGACAGTGCATGGTGGGAGGGGGTAGGGTGAGGGGGGGGGTGAGGGGGGGGAAGGGGGGAGAGGGGGAGGAGAGGGGGTGGGAAGAGAGGGTGGGGAAGTGAGGGAAAGAGAGTGGGAGGGGCGATGAGAGGACGTGAGAAGAGCGAGAGGGATGAGAGAAACTAGGAGGAGAGATAGGGAAGAGAGGAGGAGATGATAGAGAGAGAGAGAGAATGAGAAGGAGAGAGAGAGTACCACGCAGAGAGGACAGGATGGAGAGAGGAGAGATAGGAGCGACATGTAGAGGAGGTGAGAGAGATGATGAGAGAGAGACAGAGGGAAGAGAAGACCGAGAGAAGAGTGGAAGAAGAGTAAGTAGAGGGATGGGGGGAGGGAGAGAAGATGAGAGGAGGAGAGGGAGACAGTGGAGATGAGGACGAACAAATGAAGAGGAAAGAGGAGCAGAGGGAGAGGAAAGTAGAGAGAGACGAGGTATGAGTGAGAGAAGATTAGAGGGGAGGATGGCAGGAGAGAGAGCGGGTAGTTCGGGAAGGGGGACGGAGAAGGGAGTGAGAGAAGAGAGAGAGAGAGAGAGTGAGAGGGAGGTGGAGGAGCATCGAGAACGAGGATGAGTAGGAGAGAGAAGACGAGGGAGACCCGGGGGGGGAGAGAGGGGGATAGGGAGAGAGGGAGTGAGAGAGGGAGGAGGGGTGAGAGAGGTGGAGATAGGGGGGGAGAGACGAGGAGGGGAATGAGAGGGAAGAGGGGAGGGGGGAGGGGGGAGGAGAAGAGGGGGAGGGGGGTGAGGGGGGCGGGGGGGTGAGGAGAGGAGAGAGAGTGGGGTGGGGGAGGGGAGAGGGGGAGAGGGGGGGAGGAGAAAGAGGGAGGCTGGGAGGAGATATGGGTTGAGAGTGGGACGGGAGGGGGAGGAGAGGGGGGGGGGAGAGGGGAGGAGAGGGAGGGGAGAGAGGGAGGGGAGAGAGGGAGGGGGAGTAGAGGGGGGGAGGGAAGAGAGGGAGGGGAGAGAGGGAGGGGGGGAGAGTGGAGGGGGGAGAGAGGGAGGGGGAGAAGAGGCGAGGGGGAGAGGGAGGGAGCGGCGAGAGCGGAGAGGGAGGGGGGTGAGAGGGAGGCGGGTGAGGAGAGGGAGGGGGGGGAGGAGGCGGGGGCGGAGGGGGGGGTGGGAAGGGGGAGAGTGGTGAGGGGGGAGAGAGGGAGGGGGGAGAGAGAGGGAGGGGCGAGAGAGAGAGGGGAAGGGGGGAGAGAGGGAGGGGGGAGAGGGAGGGGGGTGAGTAGAGGCGGTGGGGGGGAGAGAGGGGGGGGGGGGGGGCGAGAGCCGAGGAGGGGAGGGGTGGGAGGAGGGAGGGGGAGAGAGGGAGGGGGAGGAGAGAGGGAGGGGTGATGAGATGGGTATGGGGGAGTGAGGGAGGGGGGCGGAGAGGGGAGGGGGAGAGAGGGAAGGGGGGGGAGAGAGGGAAGGGGGGGAGGAGAAGAGAGATAGGGAGGGGGGAGTGAGGAGGGGAAAGGGGAGGGGGGGGGGAGAGCGGGAGGGGGGAGAGAGTAGAGGTGGGGCTCAAGGTGAGAGAGGGGGGGGGGGAGAGAGAGCGCGGGGGAGAGAGGGAGGGGGGAGCTGGGATGGGGTGGTGAGGGAGGGGGGTTGAGGGTGGGAGTGCTGGCTCGAAAGGGTCGATGGCCTATGTATGTATGGTTTCTTTGCTTGAGTTTTGCAAATTAAACTCGATTCACTTGATTTTGACAGCATTCATGCATGGTGGAGGTTAATGTGGTCATTAGAGTGATTCAGTGTGGAAGATAAATCATGGCCTTCTGGCGCAACTTGCCCACACCCGCCAACATGTCCCAGCTCGCTACCCTGACTTTTGGTCCATACCCCAAACCTGTCCTATCCATGTAGCAGTCTAACTTTTCTTAAATGTTGGGATGGTTTCCTGCCCTCAACTACCTCTGGCGCTTGTTCTATACACCCACCACCCTTTGTGTGGATTTAAAGTTCCCACATTAAATGTTATCTCTTAAAATACATCATACAAAAAACAGTTAAATATACTTCTACAATGCAGTAAAACATGATTTTGTTAATACATCAAATTTCAAAAAGTTCCCCCCCATACCCTGCGGAGGGGGGACACCCTCCCCCCACTCAGTTTCTCCTCAACGGGTACCCCTAAGGCCCAGTGATCATGATCGCTCAGGGCCTCCCCCCTTTCGAAAACGTTCGTGGATGACACTGCCAGATGTGAGCGGGGAACTGAGGCCAGTTGTCCGTGATGTCTGGATCCAATGCTCAGGCTTCATGTTTTGGAAATGGCTAATGTTATTGATTCTGTAATTAGCCTGATTTGTAATTGTTGACAAATACCTTAAATTTATTCATCCGGAATATCCAGGGGATTGGATAAGTGTAATATGAAATGACATTGCAAGGAGTCAGGCTGTCTGTCACAACATACAGCCCAGATAACCAATTATTTCCTTCAGTTAAATATTAGGGAAGCGTTTTTAGCACTATTGTCATTTCCCACTCATATTATATGTTTGTTACCTCACTGACTATTTCTAACTCACCCCCCCAACACCCCACCCAATTCCTTTGACAGGTTGAATAGAAATGTCCCCGATCTCGTTGTTTTATTAATTGAATACGTAGATGAACTCTTCCTCAAGGAGGGTAATCAAAGATGGAAACCGGATTCAGATGCGATGTTTAAGAGCTTGTTCAAAGATAGGGTAATTTTAAAGGGAAGTGACAGAGATATCATGCAGGCGGAATCGATCTGAAGGGGGGAGGTGAGAGGGCCGGGATTGGAAGAGAGAATGCGTTGAGGAGATTATTATTGTCCTTTAGTTTTAGCTTGAACCAGGGCTTCTGAGATTAAGGTTTAATATAGTAATTGTGCTCGATATGACCCCAATACCAAACCAGTAATGAATACCATCCATTCCAGAGGTTTACTTTATGATGCCATTGTAAACTTCATTGGATTTCACTCACTTCAATGTGAAGAAATTGGGAATGGGAGCCATTGAACAAAACTGGCCCTGGTATACCATATTAAACTCGTAATGGAATAATGTATGTTTGTTGGTTGGTACAATCAAAAACAAAGATCTTTTTATCATTGTGGTGTTATGACATACCACAGAAATATTATGTACTCCAAGACACATTTAATAGGATATATTGCTTAAATATATAGTTATTGTACTTTGCATTATTGGAAAAGTCCCGGCTGAGAGGGAAGACAGCAACAATACTTGAAAATATTGAAAATGACTTCAGGACAGTTTTGTTACAAAAAATGAAAGCAAATGGTCACTCAGTCGCGCCATACAGCTGAGTAGGTAATTTTTTTGGATGGGACGAATTGTGTTCAATCAACTTGTAGGACGTATTTGACAAGTAACTAGCATGTTAGATAACAAGGGGAAGCCATTTAAGTAGCAAATTGTGTTCTCCTAATTTGGTCTGCGCAGTGCCCCAAAACAGGTTACTGCTTAGAGGAGCACCTGTGGACTGAAGTAATAGGTTAAGTCCAGGGGTTGTGTTCAGCACTGGGAACTAAGAGGTAAACAGCTTGTTCTGGTTAGAATAGGGGGCAGGATGTAAGGTGGACTCAGGTCAGGAATGAGTAAAGGTATGCAACTGGAGTCCGGGCCAGAGTTAAAACCAGGTGTGCGCAGTGAGACCAGGTTGGTCAAATGGGCCAGTGCTTGATTATAATCTGATTTCCATACGTGAATACACTAAATTTCATTCATGTGTCTGCACCTGTTGATCAGAACCTGGGCTCTACTGTGGAACGTAATTTGGAATGTAATTTTACTCTACTTATTCTTAGCTAATCCAATTTAAAGCATATTTATTGCATTCAAGTTGTAAGTTAAAAGACTCGGAACCATATTGCACATTTCAAGCTGAAAAATGCATGATAGTTCCGTACTATGGGAGGGGACACCCCCGCCCGGTCACTATGCGCCCTCGGGTTTGTCTCTCGGCTATGTTCCTCCACTCTCACCAACTGTTGGCAGCCCTGTATGTGGCAGCTAGAGCTGGGACTCGCTTTCCAAAATTGGTGGGACCAATACAATGAAAATATATATTTTAGTACAAGATTTAAACAAGATATAAAAAAACATTTTATCGAGTCATATTCTTTACTTAATTCTATTTGGGATAGGAGACACCTCATCGAAGAAAAATAATGAACAGGCTGAGGATGGGATTTTTGGCACAAATGGAAAAACCGCTGTCATTGCTAAAAAGCATAGCTAATGACACTCCATTGTGGACCTTTACAAGTTCTGGCACGGTAAATGTATCACAGGTTTAGATTTATATTTGCCTTAGCTCTGTGGTCTCGATAACAACTGCCATAGACTTTCATTTCAAAATTGCCTCCACAAAACCAACTAAAGAGGTTTGCTGGTAAATAGCAGTAGTATATCGAGATAGTTCGGAACCCCTCTCTGTAATAAAACAATCAAGTTGTTCTCAACATCTCCTTGTGATTATGCCCTCTAACCCAGGCACCATTCTGGTAACCTTTCAGCACTCTCTCCAAAAAATTCACTATCCTTCCATATTGGGGCAACCAGGAAATACACATAATATTCCCTTATACGGCCTAACCTCCGTTTTTGTCTAAAGCCGCACAAAAATTACTTCTTGACTCCTATGCTTAACGCACAGACCATTTAAGGCAAGCATTAAAGCTTACATACAACTTCTTTTACTCATTTTATGTTCAGTGAAGTTCACAAACTGTTAGGTCTCCTTGAGACCCACAGTGTTTGACATTCTGCACTTTTGTCTTCTCCCTCTCCTCTGACTCTTCTCCCTTCTTGTCCATGCTTCTCCTGCCTCTTTGCTCCCCTCATGGCCATATTGTAAAACCCCGCCACTTCACCCACCACTGCGGCAAGGCAGATGGAAGGATCGCCACAAATGATTAAAGTGTCTATAGTGTATATTGTATTGTTTGTGTGCGTTATGTTATAACCATATAGATCCATATAACAATTACAGCTCGGAACAGGCCCTCTGGCCCTTCCAGTCCGTGCCGACCATTTGTTTTCCCCTAGTCCCATCTACCTGCCACTAGGACCATACCCCTCAATTCCCTTCACGTCATATACCGATCCACGTTACTCTTAAATGTTTTAAAATAGATCCTGCCCGCCACCACTTCTGATGGAAGCTGAATTCCACACAGCACCCTCCTCTGAGTAAAGAAGTTTTCCCCCTCACGTTACCCCGGAAACCTCTGTCCCTTAATTCTCATGTCCATGCCCTCTTCGTTTGAATCTTCCCTATCCTCAATGGGAAAAAACGTTATCCACGTCAACTCTGTCTATCCCTTTCATCATTTTAAAGACCTCAATTCAAGCCCCCTCCATTAACCTTCTGCGCTCCAAAGAATAAAAGACCTAACTTGTTCAACCTTTCTCTGTAACATAGTTGCTGGAACCCTGGCAACAAATCTAGTAAATCTCCTCTGTACTCTCTCTATTTTGTTGACATTCCTTCCTATAAACTAGGCGACCAAAATTGTACTACCAGATCCAGAATTGGTATTTTCTTACCAATGCCTTGTACAATTTTAACATTACTTCCCTACTCTATATTCAATGCTCTGATTTATAAAGGCCAGCACATCCAAAGGCTTTCTTTACCACCCTATCTACATGTGATTCCTCCTTCAGGGAACTATGCACAGTTATTACCTAGATCCTCTGTTCCACAGCATTCCTCAATTCCCTACCATTTACCATGTACGTCCTATTTTGATTTGTCCTGCCAAGATGTTAGCACTTCACACTTATCAGCATTAAACTCCATCTGCCATCTTTCAGCCCACTTTTCCAAATGGCCCCAATATCTCTGTAGACTTTGAAAACCTACTTCATTATCCACAACACCACCTATCTTAGTATCATCTGCATACTTACTTATCCAATTTTCACCCCATCATCCCAGATCATTGATGTAAACATTGACAAACAACAGTGGACCCAACACAGATCCCTGAGGCACCCACTGCGTCACCGGCTTCCAACCTGACAAACAGCCATCCACCATTTACTCTCTGACATCTCCCATTCAGCCCACTGGTTGAATCCATCTTGCTACTCCGCCATTAACACCCAAAGAGATTGAACCTTTCTTAACCAAAACCATTCCATGGGGAACCTTGTCAAAGGCCTTACTGAATCCATATAGACAACATCACATGCTTTTACCTCATCAATTTCCCTAGTTACCGCTTCAAAAAATTCAAGAATGTTTGTCAAACATGACCTTCAGGCACAAATCCATGTTGAACTGGTTCCTGATCAGGACCCTGTTTATCCAGATGCTTATATATATTATTCTCTAAGTATTCCTTTCCATATAATTTGCCCACACTGACGTCAAACTAATAGGTCTATAATTGCTAGGTTTATTCTTTTGAACCCTTTTTTAAACAATGGAACAACATGCGCAGTACGCCAATCCTCGGGCATCTATTCCCCGTTTCTAATGACATTTGAAATATTTCTGTCATAGCTCCTGCTATTTCTACACTAACTTCCCTCAATGTCCTAGGGTAAATATCCTGTCAGGACCTGGAGACTTATCCACTTTTATATTTTTCAAAAGTGTCACTACTATCCTCCTCTTTGAATCTCATAGTTTCCATAGCTACTCTACTTTTTCCCCTTAACTCACCGAGTTCAATATCCTTCTCCTTGGTGAATACCGAAGAAAAGCAAATTGTTCAATATCTCCCCCATACTCTTTTGGCTCTGCAGATCATAGTGTCCATTCTGGTTCTCTAATGCGTCCAATTTTATCCCTCGTTATCCTTTTGCTATTAATATAGCTGTAGAAACCCTTTGGGTTTACTTTCACCTTTCTTGCCAAAGCAACCTCATATCTTCTTTTAGCCTTCCTAATTTCTTTCTTAAGATTCTTTTTACATTCTTTATACTCTCTAGCACCTCATTTACTCCATGCTTCCTATAATTATTGTAGATATCTCTCTTTTTTTTTTAAACAAGTGTCCAATTTCCCTTGAAAACCATGGCTCTTTCCAATTTTTACTATTTCCTTTCAACCTAACAGGGACATAAAGATTCCGTTACTCTTACAATGTTCCCCTTTAAATGTCCTCCATTTCTCTTCTACATCCTTCCATGAAACAAAGTGTCACCAATTCACTCCTTTAAAATCCTTACGCATTCCCTCAAAGTTAGCCTTTCTCCAATCAAAAATCTCCACCCTAGGCTTTCATTTCCAGTTTTGACTCTCTCCATAATTATATTGAAACTAATGGTTTTTCCAAACTTAGAATTAACTCCCATGCATTAGATAGAGGTCCACAGAAGTTAACAAACAACCTGAAAGGCCAAATGGACAATGAATCCTAGCATCTGTATGAGATACTGGTTTACAGAGCTGTTGAAAGCACTTCCCCTCTTGCTGATGCCACGAGCTCTTCACGTTCTTTATTATATGGTATGACAGACATTGGAGCAAAAAAGTACGATACATTGCATATACTCATTTGTTTATTTCAACCTATAATACGTTTCTTACACGCATCCTCGAAGAAATGTACTTCTGCAAAGATTATTTTATTCTGCTATCTCGATGGTTAGCGGACACAAACGAAGGAAAACTCATACACAACGGACGAAGGAAAGTGTCAGTCAGTGCATGCTCAATTCAGAAATCTGTCCATGGACTGCACTGCTACAGGTCCAGACTGTGGGAGCCCTGGTTGAAATTTAATACAGGAGAGGTGCCGGACACTGGACAATGGCAAATGTTGTGCATCTTTTCAAGAAGGGCTGCAGGGAGTTATACTGGGAACTATAGGCAGGTAAGCTTAACATCTGTAGTTGGAAAGTTACAAAAGAGTATTCTGAGGGCTAAGTTATACAGGCATTTTGGGTGGGCTAGGGCTAATTAGGGATAGTCAGCAACTCAGCATGGCTTTGTACGTGGGGAGGTCGTTGTCTCACAAATCTGACAGATTTTTTTGAAGACGTGACCAAAAAGGTTGATGAGGGCAGAGCCGTTGATGTTGTGTACATGGATTTCAGTAAGGCATTCGACAACGGGTCCGCAGGTGAGGGGGGGTAGGGTTGGCCGGTGTATTGGGGGGGGGGGGATATAGGGGGGGGCTGGGGGCGGGTGGTGTGGGGGGGGCCGGAGAGTAGTCACCTGGCGGGTGGGCCGGTAGGAGGGGACCGGGGGGGGGGCTGCAGCCCCTCCACTTTTTTGGCGAGACATGCTTAATAACCCAAATGATCAGGCCCGCAGGCGTATTTTTCTCTTCTTCTGATGACCTCCGACATCCAGTACAATCTCAGAACAAGCGCACAGTGAGCGCGGCAAAACCATGACCAGCCGTGGCTGAAAACCACTGCCCCCCCAAAACCCTCCCTCTCCTCCGCTCAACGGCCAATTACAGTGCGGTTCACAATCGAGATATGGGGCAGTGAACGAAACGTTGTGATTAGGCCTCCGAGTGGAAAGGAGGGAGGGAGGGAGGGTGGGCCTTTGCATTTAGAGTATGGTGTTCAGTTCTGGGCTCTATCGTATTAGGAAGATATTGTCAAGCTAGAAAGGTGTTCAGAGAAGATTTACGAAGATATTGCCAGGACGAGTGGGTCTGAGCTATAGGAGAGAGGTTGAGTAGGCTGGGTCTCTTTATTCCATGGAGTCAGGAGAATGAGGGAGGATCTTATAGCAGTGTACAAAATCATGAGAGGAATAGATTGTGTAGAAGCACAGAATCTCTTGCCCAGAGTAGGGGAATCAAGGACAGAGGACATAGGTTCAAGGTGAAGGGGAAAAGATTTAATAGGAATCCGAGGGGTAACTTTTTCACACGAAGGGTGGTGGGTGTATGGAGTTACCAGAGGAGGTAGTTGAGGCTGGGGCTATCCCATCGTTTAAGAGACAGTTAGGGCAGATGTTACATGGATAGGACAGGTTTGGAGGGATATGGACGAATTGCAAGCAAGTGGGGATAGTGTAGCTGGGGTATCGTTGGCCGGTGTGGGCCAGTTGGGACAAAGGGCCTGTTTCCACACTGTATCATCTATGACTCACACTGAAGTGAGACTGGAAGTTAAAATGTTACATTTTTTATTTTTCGAAGAATCCTCATAATGAGCCCTTAATGGTTACAGCTGAAGTACTCCATCCCCACCAGAAAGGTCTTAAAAGTCCCTCCGTTTCTTCCTCGACCGCAGAACCCAACCAATTTTCAGTCTACCAGTACCCTCCTCAGCCTAGCAGAGCTGGTTCTTACCCTCAACAACTCCTTCAACTACTCCCACTTCCTCCAAATCCAAGGCTTAGCTACGGCCACTCGCATGGAACCCAACTATGCCTGCCTCTTTGCAGGGTACATCGACTATCACTTGCCCTATCCCCGAACCCCACCTCACGCTACGACTGCAATGGTGCTACCTCCTGCAACCCATGCAGAACTCATTGACTTCATCAACTTCACCACCGATTTCCATCGTGCACTCAAATTCACTTGGACCATTTTTTAGATCTCTCACCGTCTCCATCACAGGAACAGGACTATTGGCCGATATCCTACTACAAACCTACTGACTCTCATTGCTATCATTAGTACACTTCTTCCACCCTGCTTCCTGTAAAGACTCTGTCCCATACTCCCAATTCCTCCGTCTATGCCGCATCTGTGCCCAGGATGAGGTTTTTCCATACCAGGGGCATCAGAGATGCCCTCATTCTTTAGGAAATGGGGATTCCCTCTTCCATTATAGAGGAGGCTCTCACTAGGGTCTCCTCAATATCCTGCAGTCCGCTCTTGCTCCCCCTCCCCTTTCGTAACAAGGACAGAGTCCCCCTTGTCCTCACCTTCCACCCCATCAGCCGTCACATACAGCATATAATCCACCAACGTTTTTGCCACCTCCAATGTGATCCCACTACGGGCTACATTACCTCTCCACCCCTTCCTGCATTCCACAGAGCCCGATCCTCAGAAACTCCCTGGTCAACTCGTCCCTTCCCACCCAAACGACCCCCTCCCCAAGTACTTTCCCCCGCTGCAACCACAGGATATGCAACCTGCCCCTATACCTCTTCCCTCGACTACATTCAAGGACCCAAACATTCTTTCCAGGTGAAGCAGAGGTTCATTTGCATCTCCTCCAACCTCATCTAGTGTATCTGCTGTTTCAAGGTGTCTAACTTCTCTACATCAGCGAGACCAAGCGCAGGCTCAGCGATCATTTCGCTGAACACCTCCGCTTAGTCCGTCTTAACTTACCTGATCTCAGCACTTCAACTTCACCCTCCCATTCCCAATCTGACCTTTCTGTCCTGAGCCTCCTCCATTGTCAGAGTGAGGCCCTAGCGCAAATTGGGAGGAACAGCACCTCATATTTCGCTGGGTAGTTTACACCCAGCAGTATGAACATTGACTTCAAATTAGAGCTTGCTTTCCCTCTCTATCCCTTTCCCCTTCCCGTTCTCCCACCAGCCTTTAACTGTCACCGCCTACATTCTATCTTTGTCTCACCCACTCCCCTGACATCAGTCTGAAGGGACTCGACCCGGGGAAACTTCACCCATTCCTTCTCTCAATAGATGCTGCCTGCCCTGCTGAGTTACGCCTGCATTTTGTGTCTACCTTCGATTTAAACCAGCATCTGCAGTTCTTTCTTACACATAAGATCATTAAGACATTAGGAACACAATTAGACCATTCAGCCCGTCAAATCTGCTTCGCTCTTCGATTGTGGCTGATCTATTTATTCCTCTCAAACCTCATCCTCCTGCCTTCTTCCCATTACCTCTGATACCCTTGTTAATCAAGAACCTATGAATCTCAGCATTTGAAAATACGCAATGACTTGGCCTCTATAGCCATCTGTGGCAATAACATCCACAGGTGCACCACCCTGTGGCTAAAGGAATTCCTCATCTCCATTCTAAAGGTAAATCCTTTTATTCTGAGGCTGTTCTCTCTGGTCCCAGTTGCTCCCACTGCGGTGTCTTGGGGCAAAAGCCTACCAAAAGCGCTCAAATATCACTTCTGCTAGACTCTTATAAATGAGTTGCACTCCCACTGAATTTTCCAACATTGACCAGAGACTGGATTGGCACGAGCATGAAATTTCTGTTGTATTTAAAATATGCTTTATCAGTAGAATGGCATTCACATTTTAGTTCAGTTTATGATTTACTATACTTTTTTTTACAGGCTTAGAAAGTTTAAAAACAGTTCATTGAACATTAAACTGAGCTTTAGTTGTCAGCCAAAAATACAACATTAAATTATAGAAAAACAAAGTAATTATTATCTTTTAATTGTTTTATTCACATAATCAGTATTAGGGAAGAGGTGATTTGTAACAGTGAAACTCCCAATATTTTTCAAACGAGTATCGTCAACTCAATTAAGCAGATTAGGTAGAATGTGGGATAGTATATGGGGCATAGGAATTTGCAAACTTCCTAATCATACCTCGAAATTCTCATCCAAATCATTGATATAGATGGCAAACAATAAAGGGCCCTGTACCTCTAGCCACAGGCCTCCAGTCTGATAAACAACCTTTCACCAACACCTAATGCTTCCTACCATGAATCCATTTAGCTAAAGATAGACCAGGGCTCGAAATTAATGGTTGCCAGATTGTCAATAGCCACCTAAAGTCCCGCCGGCAACCAAAAAGCTGTGTCATTTTTGCCTGGCTTGGCAAGCACCCGGGACACCTGCCGTTCAACTATGAGCGGGCCCCCCTCTCTATCTCTATCTCTCTCTCTGTCACTCTCCGTCTCCGCCTGCTATCCGTGTCGGGTCTTCGCTCTCATCTGCCGGCACGGCCGGTCGCTCCTCATTCGCCAGCACGGCCAGCACTACCACGGCCTGCACACCCTCGCCCTGCACACACGCACAAACCACAGCCAGCACGTCATCCGGCCGCCCTGCACTCGCGCACTGCCACGGCAACTGGTCGGCGTTGGGCACTTTCTCCCTCAGCATCCCTCAAGGAGATCTGGCCGCCAATTGATGTCTGGTCGCCACCTCGCCGCGGACCGCTGAAAACCAACGCAGAATCACTCCCTGGAACTGGGGTAACTCTTGCTTCTTGGTTTCCTGCTCCTCCAAAAATATTCCAAATGGAATTTAAATTTCAGGTGGTGGAGGGTCCATCACCAAACTCCAAACTCTGAACAATGGCAGCCTATTGCACTTTGTCTGTTTATTTATTGTGGTATATATATATGGTCTATGGCATATAGACACACTGAATCTTTTTATCTCCTGTTCTGTATTTTGTTTACATATTCTGTTGTGCTGCAGCAAGCAAAAATGTCATCATTGTCCTATCTGGGACACATTGACAATAAAAACTCTCTTGACTCTCGACTTGGACTTAAGCAAAAAAGGAGTTCTTGGGAAAAAAGAGGTACCTTAAATTTTGTTGCGTCTGGATGGGTAACTATGAGAGGGTGAAGACTATTCCATGCTTTAATTGTGCGGGGGAACTACATGGAGCAGCCAGCATCTCTGGATAGAATAAATTGGGTGGCGTTTTGGGTAGAGACCCTTCTTTAGACTCCCTCTGGTTTTAGTGTTTTTAGTTTAATTTAAAGATACAGTGTGGAAACAGGCCCTTCGGCCCACTGAGTCCACGCTGTCTACCAAGCACCCGTACACTAGTTCTATCCCACACATTAGCGACGCAAGTCAAGAATGTTTTATTCTCTCACGTCCCAGTTGGAACAATGAAATCTGGGAGGGGCAGTGAAGTGCTGGGGCACCGGGAGATCAGGTGGGCTATTGGCGAACTGAGTGGAAGTGTTGTGCGAAGCGATTGCCAAGCCTGCGCTTGGTCTCACCGAGGTTGATCATACGCTGAATAATCCAACCACATTTTTGTTTGGAAGTGGAAAGAAATAATAGAAATTGCATTCTTTGCAACGTGTAAAAAGAGTTTGAGATACTGTATTATAATTTTGCTGCATGTCATTGTGATATATATCATGACTTGATTGGTGAAGATGTTTAGTTTGTGACTTTATTTGAAGGCACAAATAATGTGCGAACGCTTCATTGAGCATAATTCCAATGGTAGAATACGCACTTGTCCGAGCACATTATCGCATGCATCATTGCAAGCCGTCTTAAAATGACCACCTAAACTGTCATTTGGCAACCTAAAGCTGCCTAGGTGCCCAGCTGGAAACAGAGAAAAAAAGTTAAGGCGGGTGGGGAGCGCCCTGTAGACACAAAATGCTCGAGTGAATCAGCGGGGACAGGCAGCATCTTTGGATAGAAGGAGATGCTACCTGTCCGCTGTTACTCCAGCATTTTGCGTCTATCTTTAGTTTAAACCAAGCATTTGCAGTTCCTTCCTACACATCCAGGTAGCTAGCTCTCCCTGAATCCCAGGGCGATCAAACCCTTTTGTACATGGATCAGACTCCAGGTTCCAAGTTCCCAAATGTTAATAAGAAAATACTGTCAAATGAGTAAACGATGGGCTGAATTGCCTAATTCTCTTCCTTTGTCTTATGAAATTTGTCCTAGACCCGAGAGAGTTTTTTTTTTCTTTGCCTTATGCAAGAGGAATTGGAAATAGAAAAAATTTCCAACCCGACTCTATGGCTTAAGAGCTAAAATATTAGTTCTACAAATAATTCAATACTTTACCAATAATAGCATTATTGCCACCAAGCTCCAGAAGTTGTCGTCCTAAAAGGGTAAATAGAAGAAATAATTAATTTTCACATTCTATATTGATGAACAACCAATGCAATCCATTTTAAATTATCAAAGAAAAGTTAAACATCAGATACAGCGATAACAATCCCTTACCAAATCGCTCCTGAACTACTAAAGAAACTTGTTTTCCAACATTTGTACTTCCAGTAAAGGACAAGAGATTTATTCGCTCATCTCTACTCATTGCAGTACTAAAAGCAATAAAGAGAGAAATTTAGAAAGGCAATAATTTTCCAGAATACTCTATTATGTACTGATGAAAGTTTACCCAGTTGGCATCTGGCAAGTTTAATTAAATCAACGAGCAAACTCTCTCTTCAAATCCAAGTCTGCCCCTGCTCTGCTAAGTCCTTGAACATGTCAACATCTCACAGGGGAGTACACATCAAACTCAGTATTCCTTGCAAGTTGATTTGAGATTTCCATTCACACTATTAAGTCAACTTTTCATGTCACAAGGACATTCCAGGTGAGCATGATAAAAGTAGCCTATCCTCCGCGTCTTGATCACAACATCCTTCCCAGCAGCTTTTCACCACTATACACTTAATTTTAATTCTTATTTATCATTCAATGTCAGTGAGGGGGGGGGGGCGGTCATGAGGAGTGAGCAGGAAGAGATATGAAAAAAGGGGGCAAAGATGTTGCCATCTATGAGGATGCTGCCAGGATAACTCGAGAGCCTGACTATAAGGAGAGATTGAGCAGAGTAGGACTTTATTCCTTGGAGCACAAGAGGCTGAGGGGGAGGTTGGACCAGCTTATTTTCCCTCTCTCTCTCTCTCTTCTCTCCGTGCAGATTTCTCTCATAGAATCATAAGAGAGATGAAACAATCCTAATGGTGCATCTCTCCATGTGAACAAGATACTCCATAAAGGAGTTTAATTTTCCCACGCTTGGCCCATATTTCTCTAAATCTTTCCTATCCATTTACCTGTCCAAATGTTTTTTTAATGCTGTGATAGTGCCTGCCTCCGCCACTTCCTCCAGCAGCACATTCTATATACCCACAATTCTTTGTATGGACAAGGTGTCCTTTGGGTAAATTATTCCCCTCTCACGTTAAATCTTTTCCCTTTAATTCTTGATTCCCACACCTTATCTATTTTCCTCGTGTTTCTATACATCTCTACAAGATCACCCCTCAACCTCCTGTGCTCCAAGGAATAAAGTCCTAGCCTGCTCAATCTATCCGTAGAGCTTAGCCTCTCGAGCCCCTTTAATCTCCTCTCTGCAATTTGACCAAATGGCCAGCCGCCTTAAAATGGGCAACCTGATCCAACTTTAAAAAAAAATGAAATGCAAGTTTGGAGCCAAATGCAGCAATGCACATTTACAACACTCACAAGGGAACAACAGACTGATTTAGTAATTTTGTTCTGGTGTGTAGTACAGCAATAACCCAGATGACAACCGGATATATTTCAGGAGAATGAACTTCAGCATTTGCTTTTGGTTAATATTCAAAATTCACTTACCCAATTTCAGCACCTCCACAGGTTAAGGAACAAATTGCTCCAGGTAATTTATTACCTTGCAAAACCTGTGCAACAATTCTGGAAAGAAAAACAAGAAACACCACTTGCAGAGTTAAAATTTAATTTCACTATTAGGGAGTGTAAAAACAAAGTGCAACAGAGTGGCACACCAGTTATTGCGGTTGCCTCACAGCTCCAGCAATGCAGGATTTCAATGTCAGATGCTACTTTTGTGGAGTTTGTGTTACCTCTCGTGGTGATACGATAGGGGCCTGTGACAGAATAAGTTGCAGAGCTACAGGGAAATAATAAGGGCAATGTAATAGATGCGATTGCTCTGCTTGGAAATGGTTTGGACTCAATGGGTTAATTGGCCAACTATATATAGTTAAGAGAAACATAGTTTTAGTTGCCATAGCAGCCATTGATAAAAATGTAAACTTCTTTCTGCTGCTTTTTGGATTACTGTTACATTGATTGGAACAAATAACATTCAAGTAACTTATAGTACACTGCAATTATTATAAAATAGAAACATGTTGGATAGAAAAATGAATCTTAGAAAATTCAGTCAAGTTCACATAAATTTGGACCAGAAAGTTAATGACTGCAAGATGCTCCAGGGGTAAACTAAGGACAGAGTGTAGACTTTAAAACTGGAAATGGGTCAGATTGGGAATTCAGTGATGTGCAAAATGTATAAAACTTATTAAAAAAAACTTGAACATGTAATTTAAGCTTAATATTTAAACCCAAACAAGTTAGCCCTTGGGACACAACTGTTAATCAATATTCGAAAGAGGAATTTTTTTTTTTTTAAACTCGTTTCAACCCCCGCTCCCCCCAAGTGTTTCTGACACTTCCTTTAAATTTATGTTAAAAAAGGTCAAAAAAAGTCTTATGGAACTATTTGACTATTGTATTCTTGATGAACAAGGCCAAAATAACATCCCTGCAAAAAGCTTACTTTGTTACAGCAACACTAGTGAGAGGTGTGGTTGGAGCTCCTTTCCTAGAAAAATAAAATGAATGGATAAATGTTTTTAATGCATTTAAAATCTCAATAAATCACTGATAAACCCATGCTTGCTGCCGGAAAAGCTTTTTTTTTTTAATGACATTATGTAAATTCCTGGAGTTGTTTGTTACAATGGTATAACATTCATGGAGTCATACTGCATGGGAACAGGCCATTTAGCCCATCATGACCAAGCCTATCAATTCAAAAATCAGCTGATTCCGTGTCAGGGAGTTTTCTGCTCAAACCCATTTGCAGTTGAAATTGCAAATTTTATTTATATCCTGTGGCTCCAACCAGTGGTTAGGCCATTCATTATGCGAACCCTCGGCAGTCGGGGGTAGGATCACGTGACTAGGTAATGGCAGGAAGGATTTGTCACGAGGTTTAGTGGTGTGCCCTAGTATATATAAAGAACCCCGTGTCAACCTTCCCCCATTCTCGTGTGTGTTGTTCTCTTTGCTTTGACAATGAAGATCTCTTTGATTCACCATGTGTGGCTTGCTTATTCGCCCGCCATAATCCCAACATGTGAAAAACTAACTCCCAGTACAAACTAAGCAATTTTGCCAACTTTATTCTGCATTTATTGATAGAACTGTAAATTTGAAATAATATTTCGAGTATAAACCCAGTTATAAAATTGCAAAATATATAGACGGATATTCAGCCCCTCAAGTGAATGCTGGCTTTATCAAAGAATTTAATTTTGTATCACAGTCCAACTTGTTCAGCATCACCAAACAAATTGATTTTATAAAATTAGTTGGTTTCTATTACGTTATCTATTTGTTATTTTTGCAAGATTAAAGTAAAAGACGAGAGCTAGAGTTATAAAGAATGGCTAGAGTTATAAAGATGTGAGAGGGGGCGCTGTCCTGTACAGCTGCCAGTCCTGCGGCTGTCCGTTCTTTCACTTATTTTTCTTATTTTTAGTATGTTAAAAGTGTGTTAGTTGGGGGTCTAATCTTTTTATGTGTGGGGGTGGGGGGGGGAGGGGGAAACTGCTTTCCAAGTCCCTACTTGGTCGGAGAGGCTGCCTTCCTCCGTGCAGCACCTTCGACCCGTCCTCGCGGCCTACCAGCGAGGCCTGGAGCGGAGTTTCCTGAGGGAACATAGCCAGAACTGTGGCTTCGGCTGCGGCACAGCAACGGAGCGCTATCGCAGAGCGGGCTATGCCTTGCCTGGGTCGCTGCGCTGGAACTCGGTATGCTGGGGTCTGCCGATTGAGCATCGCGGAGCTGCAGGTCTGTGGAGTGGCCAGCTGCGGGCAGCGGCGCTGACTTTAACATCGGGAGCCTGGGATCTCAGTGGTGGAGCTCTGTCCAGCGCGGCCTGTTGGCTTGGAAGCAGCGGTCTCCGGTAAGGAAGCGGCCGCTTCCAAACCTCTGAGAGGATTCTCCCGACGCCGGAGCACCATCACCCGGCGAGAGGGCCTGAAACATCAGGCCTCAATAGCGGCGACTGTGGAGGCCTCAATAGGCCCGACCATAGGTGGACAAGAGGATGGCGACTGGTCTTTGTGCCTTCACCCACAGTGGGAAGCTTTGTGGGGGGATGTTTATGTTTTAATGTTAAACTTCTTCTTTAATGTTATGTTGTATTTTTATTAGTATGCTGCAAGGACATCTGAATTTCCCCTGAAAATGGGGATTAATAAAATATTTATTATTATTATTATTATTAGACTAGGAATTTTCCCCAAAGATTATCCCATCATCTTGAATATTCATCTCAGGTAATATGCTCTTAATATAAACTTTTATGATTAAGATATATCAAATATAAATATACCAAATTGACAAATATATCAATATAAAAAGCACAATGAATGCAACAGGCAAAATAACTTACCATAGGCAACAGTTTCCGCAGACAAGTGCAAGAGCATTGTTCCAGCCATAAACAGCCACTGGGAAGTTAAATGCAGTGATGATTCCTACCAGACCTAGTGGATTCCACTGTTCAATGAGAGCATGTCCCGGACCTTGGAAAGATTTTATGGAAAACAATGAAATATTGCTTGACACATTCTCCAATGTGGTAAAAACCAAATAGAATTATAATTTCCTGACAGTTTTTCCAATAATTTTATAATTTGTATGGGGTGGGACAGGGAATTCAACTCAACTGCCATTTAAGTATTGTGAGAGAAAGGGAGGAATCTCACTGAAATTCCTTACCTGGCCTGTGAGTACATTCCCTTTCAATTATTCAAATTTACTTATTTTTAAATCAGGCTCCCAATACAACACTATTTAAATCAAGTTTAAAGATAGAGCATGGATACAGGCCTTCAGCCTACTGAGACCATACCAACCAGTTCTGTGTTATTCATTTTGTTATCCACTCCCACACATTGTGGGACAATTTACAGAGGGCAATTATCCAATAACCCCATGCATTGTTTGAGATGTAGGATGAAACCTGAGCATCCGGAAGAAACTCCACAGAGACAGCAACCGAAGTTAAGATCACACCCAAGATCAGGATCGAACCTGGGCCTCGGGCACTGTGAGGCAGCTGCTCAACTAACTGCACCACTGTGCCACCCTATTTAATTACCAATAGATATACCAAGTTGTTATTAACGAACCGTGTTGCAATTAGTTTAGTTTAAAGATGCAGCATGAAAACAGGCCCCTCAGCCGACCGAGTCTGCGCTGACCAGTGATCTCCGCACATTAACGCTATTATGCACACACTACGGCCCATTTACAAATCTGTATGCCTTTAGAGTGTGGGAGGAAACCTGAGATCCCGGAGAAAACCCACACCAGTCACAGGGAGAACGTTTAACCACCGTACAGACTAGCACCGTGTTCAGGATCGAAACCGGGTCTCTGGCACTTTAGGGCAACAACTCTACCACTGCGCCACCGTGCCGACCAATTAAACTGATATCAAAATGAATCGATTTAAATATATAGATTGACAAAACAGGCAAACGATATATTTTTCAACTCTGCCTCCTGCACAGTCTCTAAACCATTTTCCCAGTTCCTCAGTCTCCATAATATTTACTCCAATGAGAATTTCATCAGAAGTGTCTCCTGGATGAACCATGGTTGATAGAGACCTTGACTGAATCTCATCTATTTCCCCCACACCTCTGCTCTCATTCACTCTTCTGGATGGAACAAAGATAGAGTTCCCTTAGTCTTCACCTTCCATCCCAACAATTTTGACATTGTTCCTATACCTTATATACAGAAAACATATGATAATAACTATGACTTGATATTTGTGTTGTTGAAGGCATTATTGGTCATAACAGTAGTGTGACTTATAGCAGTTAGGAATGGTTACACAATTTACAATGATGCCTATTTTTTAACTAACTAGAATATTTTGCAGTTGACTCAATTAATCCCAATGTCATGTGTCAACCTTCCTGACAGCGAAATAGTTGTAAAATAACTTTGCAATTTGTTACCCATAAACCAAGCTAAACATTTACTTTCAAGCATCTATACCTTTGGACAATAGTAAATTACAGGAATGAACATGGAAAGTTGTTCACAATTTGGTCATTGCAACCTGATGGTTATTGCAAAGTGAAAACTATTTCCGGGTAAGAATCTAAACACTTGCCTGCTATTTTCGAACATAAGATTCCTGGCTCTCAGGGTGAAACAGTATTACCCATGTTGGATTATTTATTTAGGATTAATTGTGTTTTTGCATCTCAACTGCAGCTTTTACTTGACTGAATTTATTAAATGGAAGAGACACGAACAAAAGAACAATAAAATCAGCATTCACACCACTATCAAGGACTTAAACATGTTGTCGCACTTACGTTCAGATGGTAGTACAGGTCCTCCAAACATTCGTGATAGTCCAACCGCATAGTCACAAATATCTATATATTCTTGAACTTCTCCAACCCCTTCAACAGAAATTTTTCCCATCTCCAAAGAAACCTAAAATTGAAATTTGAAAAAACTCACAATAAATGAATTAAAATGCATAATTGCAGTATACTGTCTCAAAGATAAAGACAGAACTAAAATACTTTAGTCTATATACTTGCTGAAATGTTCTAATAGGAATGACCCCCCCCCCCCCCCCCCCCCCCCCATGAAAGTAATTTGGGAAATTCTATTGTCTCATCTGCTTTACCATTGTCAGCTATTGGGTGATTGTTGAATTTCTTTGAAGAAAATTTCAAAAATGATTTTAAGTTTTTATACTTTATTTTACTTGCTTGTTCCTGCTGATGTCGGTAAGATGACATTGCAAAACATTACTATCAAGGTTATTAATAATATCAACCTCTTGAAATGGTGAAATATTTACCTACAATTTATGTTTTTTTCTCAAGAGAAATTTCAAATTTTATCAAATTTCACCTACCAGGTTGCCCAGGACTTTAAGTTTCTTTCTCAGAGCATCACCAATCTGTCGCACTATTTCTCCTCTTTTTGGTGCTGGAATCTGAACAACATCAAAACATGAATTGTATTTTATTCTTCCGAGTCCGCATCTCAACATATCTGCTCACTGAAAACGCTGAATTTAAAAAAACACTTTTTGAAAACATTGAAACAAAATATCAGTTAGAACATTAACTACATGTATAATCTGATTGAAGAACAGATACTGTAGTCAGCCTTACTTGAATTATTATCTTATGTTTGGTCATCTTCCCGGTAACATTTAAAGCACTATTTTTAAAAAATGTTTAAGCACAATGATTGATTGTGTTTGAGAAATGTTGGACCAACCCAAACGAATTGGGGCCAATGTTTTTTTTTTCTCCGTTTTGATTTATTGCTATTCACATACAACATAGAACAGTACAGAAAAGGAACAGTAGAAACAAAGAACTCCATGTGCTGGTTGTTACACAAAAGGACAGAATGCTGGAGCAACTCAGCAGGTCAGGTAGCATCTCTGGAGACTATGGTTAGGTGATGTGTTGGGTCGAGACCCTTCTTCAGACAGGTGCAATCACCAATGATGACTGTGCCAGTCTTGATGCCGAGACCAACTCTTATCTGCCCGCTCATACAGTATTCCACATCCCTCCATTCCTTGCATATCCATCCATGCAACTACCTAAAAGTCACTTAAATGCCACTATCTGCCTCCACCACCAGCTCTGGCAGCGCATTCCAGCCCCTCTGTGTAGTAAAACGCCCCGCAGATGATAAACTTTGCCACTCTCAACTTAAAGCTATGTTATGCCCTCTCATTTTTTATATTTCCATCCTTGGAAAAAGGTTTTGACAGTCTATCATATTAATGCCTCTCATCTATATAATTAAAACTCTGATCTTGACCACTTCCTGTTGCACTGCATATTGATTTTAGAAAAAAACGCTACCAGTTACGGCTGTGATTTTTTGGCCATCTTACTCAGAGCCCCCCCTCCTCTGCTCAGGACAAGAGGGCAAGAGGACTCTGAGCCGCCCACTCACCGAGTTCAGGCCCGCCCTCTCCCTCTCTCCCCATCCTCCTTCCCTCTCCCCCTCCCGCCCACTGCAAACCCAAATTGCTGCCAGTCACGCCTCTCGCAAGTCCTTTGATAAAAACCTTGCGAGCCCCCCTCCCCCCTCTCTCTTCTCTCCCCTCCTCTCTCTCTCCCCCACCCCACCCCCCCTCCCTCTCTCGGCTTACCTGAACATTTTGAGCTTTATTTCTTGAGTTATTTATGAAAATGTTCACAAATCTGATCCAATTTTTAACTCAAAATTCTCTCCCCCTCTCTCCCCCCCCCGCAGCAATGAGCATCTCCGGGGGAAGAACAAACCTTTACCCTCTCGGTCATTGAGCGCAATGCCAAGGTCATCAGTGGCTGTACGGCTGCAAGAGGGCCAAGGAGCCCAAAGGCAAGGCTCCCTCTGTCCTGGTGTAGAATAAAAAAATATTGCGCCCCAACTTTCTTTTTCCACCCTGGATTTTTTCTTACTCTGGAAAAAAAGGGGGGTGCGACCGCACCCATCGCACCCCCCCCCCCCCCTCAGACGGCCATGATTCACCTGACGAATTGCCTGCAGGCAAACCTCTTGTCCAAAATTACACCACAAATCAAATTTAAAGTTGTCATTAGAAACAAAAATCTTCCTTCTGTTCTGTTCACCTGAACATATTTTTTGCATGTTTTTATCCTCCTTGCAGCTTACCTTCCCCAACTAGTTATGTGTTGTTAAGAAGCTTAGACAGTTTTTTTAGCCTTTTAATTTAATATAGACTACAACCGGGTGTGGGGATCAGTAAAGAACACATTTGCACCCCACTATCATCATTCTACCAAAAAAGGTTTATTTCAACTTTCAATTGTTTGCTCTCGAGCCGATTCTCTACGCTAATGCATTACCCCCAATTCAGATTTCTGCAGCCTATTTCCCTGTCATCTAACGCATGCATCGAATTTGCACCTTAATTTCAGAAGGCTGCGATCTGAATTATAATAATACTGCAAGCAAGAATTGGTCAATCCTTTCCATACTGTTTGTAGGCCCAAGCAAAACCTAATTTTTGAGGTGTATTAATGGATCTCAAATGTTGAGACAAATGCAAATTGAAGCATTAAAATTGCTACAAAGAAATGAAAAACACTGCACCATTGCATCCTCATTTATTGTTCAGACTAACCTGCCAAAGTAGTAAATCTAACATACTTAAGACAACAAAAGGAAGATATGAAACATTAGTTCCCAAAAAAAAGCTCAAATGCCCAAAATGCAGGGTCATGGAAGGCCCAAAGTTAATAGTTTCAAAGAAAGTTAACCATAGAGGTGTTTAGTTTAGAGATGCAGGCTAGAAACAGGCCCTTCGGCCCACTTAGTCTGTGCCGACCAATGATCTATTCTATCTCACTAGTTCTATCCCAAATCCTTAGGGACAATTTACAGAAGCCAATTAACCTACAAATCTGCAAGTCTTTGGAATGGGGGAGCAAACCAGAGGACCTGGTGAAAACCTGAGCGGTCACAGGGAGAATGTGCAAGATCTGTACGGACAGGACCCGTAATCAGGATCGAGCCTGGTCTCTGGTGCTGTGAGGCAGCAGCTCTCTTGCTGTGCCACTGTTCTGCGGTAGTTTTGTATGTGATGTTATGTACATGAGCAGCAAAACGCAGATTATACAGTGCATTCAGAAAGTGTTCAGACCCCTTCACTTTTCCACATTTTGCTACGTTACAACCTTATTCTAAAATGGATTACATTCATTTATTATCACACAATACTCCATAATAAAAAAGCGAAAACAGGTGTTTAGAAATTTTTGCAAAGTAATTAAAAAGGAATCACTGAAATATCACATTTTCATAAGTATTCAGACCCTTTACTCAGTACTTTGTTGAGGCACCTTTGGCAGCGATTACAGCCTCAAGTCTTCTAGGGTATGACGCTACAAGCTTGGCACACCTGTATTTGGGTAATTTCTCCCATTCTTCTCTGCAGATCCTCTCAAGCTCTGTCAGGTTGGATGGGGAGCCTCGATGCACAGCTATTTTCAGATCCCTTCAGAGATGTTCGATCGGGTTCAAGTTCGGGCTCTGGCTGGGCCACTCAAGGACATTCAGACTTGTCACAAAGCCACTCCTGCGTTATCTTGGCTGTGTGCTATGGGTCGTTGTCCTGTTGGAAGGTGAACCTCCGCCCCAGTCTGAGGTCCAGAACTCTCTGGAGCAGGTTTTCATCAAGGATCTCTCTGTACGTTAGTCCATTCACCTTTCCCTCGATCCTGACTAATCTCCCACTTCCTGCCACTGAAAAACATCTCCACAGCATGATGCTGCCACAACCAATCTTCACCATAGGTATGGTATTGGCCAGGTGATGAGCGGTGCCTGGTTTCCTCCATAAGTGACGCTTGGCATTCAGGTCAAAGAGTTCAATCTTGGTTTCATCAGACCAGAGAATTTTGTTTCTCATGGTCTGAGAGTCCTTTAGGTGCCTATTGGCAAACTCCAAGCAGGCTGTCATGTGCCTTTTACTAAGGAGTGGCTTCCGTCTGGCCACTCTACCCTAAAGGCCTGATTGGTGTAGTGCTGGTGATATAGTTGACCTTCTGGAAGGTTCTCCCATCTCCACAGAGGAACTCTGTCTGAGTGACCAACAGGTTCTTGGTCACCACCCTGACCAAGGCCCTTCTCCCCCGATTGCTCAGTTTGGCCAGTTGGCCAGCTCTATTAAGAGTCCTGGTGGTTCCAAAGTTCTTCCATTTAAGAATAATGGAAGCTACTGTGCTCTTCGGGACCTGCAATGCTACAGAAATTGTTTTACACCCTTCCCTGATAAGGCTGAATTATGTTAAATATATAAGAAAGGCTTACAGCTTATATTTAGTCTCAAATCAAGCTTTTCTCCAGTAGATTAATACAAAGCAAGGCTTGCCTCAGGTTGCTGTGTATTGAGATAATGAATGACTAACATTTGTCTACCATATGACAAGAGAGGAAGTTAGATTGTTAGAAGTTAGAAGTTAGAAGTTAGAAGTTGTTAGAAGTTAGAAGTTAGACTTGGCTTGTACTCGCTGGAATTTAGAAGATTAAGGGGTGATCTCATAGAGACTTACATTGGTGAGTCTCTGGAATTCTCTGCCACAGAAGGTAGTTGAGGCCAGTTCGTTGGCCATATTAAGAGGGAGTTGGATGTGGCCCTTGTGGCTGAAGGGATCAGGGGGTATGGAGAGAAGGCAGGTACAGGATACTGAGTTGGATGATCAGCCATGATCATATTGAATAGCGGTGCAGGCTCGAAGGGCCGAATGGCCTGCTCCTGCACCTAATTTCGATGTTTCTATGTTTCTATATTGATCCCAGTAAGGGGCAATGACAAATGGCTGAAGCCTTTGATATGTTATGTCTTTGTACCATATGACCAATTGGGCTTTGTGTATGTATTTTTTAGGATGGAATTGTGTATGTATTTTTAAGTAGGGTTTGTGTATATTTTTAAGAAGGAATTGAGCGGTTTCTCTCTCTTTTTCTATCTCTATTTTTTTTTTCTTTCTCTCTCTCTTTTTCTGTCTCTCTCTTTGTTTTTCTCTCTCTCTCTCTCTCTCTCTCTACAAAGGGCTCGTCGGCCTTGTTGAGACGTCCGTGGTTTGTCGGGTTGAGATACAGGGGACGAGGTGTGCGCCTGGCTTGTTGAGACATCTGAGGAGTTGTCGGGTTGAGAAATAAGTGGCGTTGTTTTTTTACAGAGTTAAGAAGTCTGCCAAGTTGAGAAACTGGGGTCTCAATTAGCGGGTCTGCCTGGTTGAGATACTTGGGATGTTTTTTTTAAGGGATAAGGAGTCTGCCAAGTTGAGAAACTGGGGTCTCAATTAGCGGGTCTGCCTGATTGAGATACTTGGGATGTTTTTTTTTTAAGGGATAAGGAGTCTGCCAAGTTGAGAAACTGGGTCTCGATTAGCGGGTCTGCCTGGTTGAAATACTTGGTTTGGTTTTTTTTTTAAAGAGGGGAATTGAGGTCTGTTTTATCTCTCTTTCTCTCTATCTATCTATGGGGAATGCTCTGGATAACAGTTCAACATATGTGTTATTTGAATCCTAAGTATAATAAGAAATTTAGAATGTTAAGTTACAAGTTGACCAAACGGTTAGGGGATGAAGCCTGGCCGGAAGGGGGCACATGGAATGTAGAGACAATTAAAAAAGCAGAGGTTGATATGGGAAAGGAAGGCAGGAAAGAAATGGAAGAAAGGAATTAAAGCATGGAAAGCGGAAGCAGAGAAGAAGCATGAGGAGAGTAGAGATCGAAGTTGGATGGATACTGCATGTAAGTAAGGGATAGAGTTAAGAAACAAGGATAGCACTATGAAAGGACGGGAAGTATTGCAACTAGAATGCCAGTGGGCAGAGGAACAAGAGAAAAGAATTAAAAGACAGGCAGGAGGTGAGAAACAGGCGATAGTTAGTAAAAATAAACCCTGTACTGGTAAATCCTCTGGAGGAGACTTCATGTCTGGCATGACGACCCTGTTTGGGAGTGGAGTTGAGGAGTTACATAATCTTGGGAGATGTCCACCTACCAACGTACTACCAGTAGCGATGGCAACCTTACCTGTGGCAGCTCCATCAATTTACATCCCTATACCTCAAAGTTCCGACCTTACAAATCTCCCCAGCACGGGAATGCCTTTCTGTGCGTACTTTGCTTAAGGCATTGATGCTACCAGAACAGCTGGCCATTATTAAATGTGCTGCACACACTGGTGCTGGGGACCGTATAACCAAAGGCAATGCATTTGCCGATAGAATAGCCAAATAAGCAGCCTCTGCATCCAAATGCATAGTGTCAGCAGGTAAACAGATGCTAGCAAATAAATCGGTCCTGCCAAACATGAGGGAGGTATGTACATTACAGAGGGACGCCTCTCATATCCAAAAATAACTATGGAAACAAGAGGTCTGTGCCATTGATTCGGCTCACGTTTGTGAGTTGTCTGTGTATTAAGAAGCGAACCTGTTTAGCTGTTATAGAAGTAACTTTTTCATCCCCAGATCTGTGTCTCGACACAATCCTGTCTTAGATGTCTACGGGTGATTCCCTCGTCTTCATGGCTTGGGTTTTGCTCTGACATGCACTGTCAACTGTGGGACCTTTTATGGACAGGTGTGTGCCTTTCCAAATCATGGCCAATCAATTTAATTTACCACTAGTCGACTCCAATCAAATTGTAGAAACATCTCCTGGATAATCAATGGAAACAGGATGAACCTAAGCTCAATATTGGAGTGTCATAGCAAAGGGTCTGAATACTTATGTAAATATGGTACGAGTTATTTATTTTTAATTACTTTGTGAAAATGTCTAAACACCTGTTTTCGCTTCTTCATTCTGGGGTATTGTGTGTAGATTGATGATTAAAAAAATGAATGTAATCAATTTTAAAATAAGGCTGTAGTAACAAAATGTGGAGTTTTGGGAGTGCATCCGTCTTCAGCAAGGAGAAAATTGTACACGAGCAGTGCAACTAAACAGCCCACAAACACTTAATGTTTGGAAAGAAGTGCTGGAAATTCATGAGTTTCCAGAACTTAGATGTCACAATGAAGGAGGAAGAGCAAATCAGTGCAGACTTCGCTTTGGAGGGGACCCACTGTGTGATAGTGACCTGCACCATCTTGAATTCAATCTGTTCATCCTGGGAAAAAAAATTATCGATGCCTCATAATTTTCTAGGATTCTGCCAGGTCTTTGATGCACCAGAGAAAATAAATCTGCATTTGTCCAACCTCTTTATAGCAAATGCCCTCTAATCCAGGCTGCATTCTGGTAAACCTCTTCTGCACCCACCCTTCTTCCTGTAATGGGGGTGACCTGTAGTAAATGCAGCCTGACAAAAGTCATATAAAACTGTAACATGACTTCCTGACTCTTATATTTAATATCCCGACCTATGAAAGCAAGCATACCATACCCCTTCTTTACTACTCTATCTACTAGTGTTGCCTCTTTCAGGAAGTTATGGACTTAGAACTCAAGATTTCTCTGTACATCAGGACTGGAAGTTAACTGGCCTGGGAATAACTTTACAGTGTCCAACTTTGTTTCTTGGCTTCATATTGTTGCACATATTGTTTTATTTTATGATTAGATAGTTTGCTGAGCAGGAGTAAAATATGAAGAAAGAATGCAGCTGTGAATGTACTTATAAACAAAGACAAGCTTCAAATGCTGCATAAAGTGGATCATAATTTGGTAAAGGATGGATAGTTCCAATACAAAACAAAACTGCAGGCAAATGGAGTTCTCGGCAAACTGGGATTGAATGTAGGATGCAGATATTGAAGAATAATCAAACCTGGAAGTTGCATCGTAAAGCATATGGTGGATGTTCATTCCCAGGACATTCACAGTGGGACTGGTAAACAATGCTGACGAGGACCAGCAGAAGCAGGTCATGGGCACTCGTTTCTACTTCATGTTAAACATCTTGATTGTAATCATGTATTGTTTGCCCACTGAATGGTGAGCACGCAACAAGAGTTTTTCACTGTACCATGGTACACGTGACAATAAACTAAGCTAACTATTTTATTTTGAGGGACTGGTTTACGACACTTACGTCAGCCCATACATCCCACGCTTCTTTGGCCTTTTGTACCGTTTCTTCATATTCCTCCAAAGTGGCCTGGAATATAACATATATTAATGCCAAAAAATTACTCATGTAAGCAGGATCCAACAAATGCATCTGAACAATGTAACAAATTTCGAGGAGGAATATACAAAAGATAATCACCTGTCTTACTCTGGCTATTGGTTCATTGTTTGCTGGACAATAGGACGTGACAACCTAATGTAAAGTAGAACAGAGTCATTTCATCGCTCAACATTGGTTTTGGATAGTTAACAACATCCAAATAGATAACATCTTTAACATACTACTCGTAGCAACATATTTCAGTGAGAAATAGGCAAAAAAAAAAATAAAGAGCATAGACACAGGCATACAGCTATATTTTGATGGCGCCGAAAGTGTGAACTATGACACTTTTGGAAAAGACCAGGGTAAGAGCCAAGTAGGAAATTAAATGCAAACAGGGAGAAAATAGACAGGCAGATAGAGGGAAAGGATTTAGACAGGCAGGTGCAAGTGGCAAAGAGTGCAAGAGTCTACAGGGGAGCGTGTTACGCTAAACCAATGCTCACATTTTGAAGGAATGCCATCCAAACCATGCCACTCACAGATCAGACTGCACAGACAAGAATAAACCACGGAAATACTGTTGTTTTTCGACAAACAGTTAGGGAGATTAAGACCATCTCTATAACAATCCGAAAGTTCTATATTATGTGTTGTGTCTACAGTGCCAGGTAAAGGAGTGTGCAGAATATATTGTAAGGAGAAAGGAGCTGGAAACTGTTATATACGCTTTCAGGATTGGAGGAGCAAATTTAATAGTAGGACTTTTTTCATTATTCCCAGTGTCACCAACTAATGGCTGTTAGAATGATGGCGAAAAGGAGAATCTTGGTATGGCTTGAAACATGGCAAGGAGTAATGGTCACAGGTGTTTGCGGTATTAGCACCAGGCTTGGGGCTACAAGCACCTCATAAAAAGGGATGAGTTAAACTTTGAGGATGAGTGGGCTTAACATCTTCATGGAGAGTTCCATCAGTGAGTTTGATTGAAAATCAAATTAAATTGTCAGGAGGATGATTGAACAGAGGCCAAAAAGCTTAGAAGCAGGGTAAAGTACATAATTATATTCTACATGGGTGATTATCAAGCCAGAGAATGGTGACTGGATACAAATAGATGTTTAAAGCAATGCATGAGGTTAATTTATTCATTCACTTTTCATAATATGGCCATCGCTGGCAAATGCAACATTTATGGTCCATTCCCACTTGCATTTGTGAATGTGGTTCTTCTTGAACTGCTGCACATCTTCTGCAAGGTACTCCTACAATGGCACCAGATGTAGACTCACAGCAATTAAAGACCTGCTATGCACCAGCAAATAAGGATGGTGCATGTTTTGGAGAGGTACTTGCAAGTGGTGGTGTTCAGTATTCTCCCACCACCTCTCGCCTCCCCTCCTCAGCGCAGAGGAGTGGAATGAGTGTCGTAGGTGGTAATTGGAGGACGTTTCTTTACCCAATTTCTCCTTAAGCTACAAATCTATTTCCTTTGGCATCTAAAATGTTTCAGAAGTGATAAATCTGGCTGTAAAATTTTAAAATCGCCCATGGTTCTCAAGTGGGTTTTTACATATAAAAAGAAAACACCTATGAAGCAAAATTTACAGCCAGATTTATCACTTTTGAGACTTTTTATATACCAAAGGAATCAAGAAAAACCACAAATAATGCCTTCCTGATGAAATGCAGTGAGCAAACGCGATAATTCCCAATATTTTCAATTCCGATATCTGCACAGCCAATGTTCGCCAAGCATTTTAGCCGTTGTTCTCCCTTCAGCTCTTGCTTCTCTTTACATTCATTTCGCTTCACACTTCTGGAATTCTGAAGTTGGGTACATGTCACTGACGCTTACCCCCGACTTCCACAATTTTTTACAGCGCAAAAATTCAACATTTTGGCGGTTTTTTTAACAGGTAGGAAAGTACGCGTTTCTTGCATTAATAACATATAGCAGAAGTTACGGATGTCCCTCCAGATGGATTGAGCGGCTCCATGCGTCAAGCCCTATGACCCAGTGACCTTACGTGCAAACCCCCTATAAACAATGCAGCGGCCCCTACAGCCTGTCTGTCTTTTTTTATTTTTTGTCTAGTTAAATGTAGTTGTTCGTGTTTTTTTTGTACTGTTTATAACTGTGTATATGTGGGGTGTGGGGGGGGGGGTGGGGAGGGGGAAACTTTTAAAATCTCTTCCCTGCACGGGAGACCCGACTTTTTCCCTGTCGGGTCTCCGTTGTCGTTGGGGCCTAGTGCCGTGGAGCGGCTTCCGGCCGGGACGACCTGGGGGCTGCAGTCACGGGGCCTGCGGAGCTGCGGACTTACCATCGTGGGGCTGGCCGGCCTCGGAGTGTGTGGAGCGGTGGTGGCTCGCTGCTGCGGCCCGACTCCGGAGCTTCAGCTCCAGCTGCAGCCCGACTCCGGAGCTCCAGCTGCGGCTTACTACCGGTGGACTGTCGGGATATCGGGAGCTCGCGGCTCTGGGTGAGAGACCGCTTTCCGGAGCTCCCGCAAACACGGCTTCTCCTGCCCGTGTCGTGGGGTTGGAACGACTCGGAGCGGGGCCGTACATCGCCCGGCGCGGCCTCAATGGCCGTGGGACTTAACACCGCCCGCCTGGGGCTTCGACATCGGGAGAGAAATGGTGCGGGGGAGAGAGAAGAACTTTGCCTTCCATCACAGTGAGGAGGAGATTCACTGTCATGGATGTTTGTGTGAATAGAATTGTTTGTGTGCTTTTTTTATGAATTGCTCTGTATGGTTTGTAGAAACAGAATTTCGTTCGAGCCTCTCTGAGGTTCGAATGACAAGTAATAAAATCTAATCTAATCTAATCTAAACAACTCCCATCAGACTTCCAAACACCTATAAATCACATGCCTTCTTGATCTTATACAATGCCATGATTGATAAAAGCAAGCATACCATATGCCTTTTACCACTCTATCTACTGTGTTGCCACTTTCAGGAGCTGTGGACTTGCTCTTCAATATCCCCCTGTATATCAATGGTCTTAAAAGGTCATCCAATTAATTATATATTTTCCCCTTATATTCAACCTCCCAAAGTGCAACACTTCACATTTGCTCGAGTTAAAAACGCCATCGGCCATTTCCCCACACATTTCTGTGGTTGATCTATATCCTGTTATACAATTTGACAACCATCCTCATTGTAATTCCACCCGTGTTGGTGTCGATCTGATTCCTTCTTCTAAGCCCCAAATACAACTAACTTTACCTGCGCTTGGACTCTCAGTGATTTATGTGACGCGTCTCCATTAATCCACCCACTTGTGTCGTCCGAAACAAGAGTTTGCAATTTTAACACGCAAAAAGGGGGGCGATAACCTAACCAACTGATCTTTACATTTAACAATAACGTTTCCATTTATCCGGCTTCAATTCTTCCCGTAGGATTTTTTATTTTATTTTTTTTTGTGCTGAGGACTGAGGGGTACACATATCACAACATTATTAAAGTTTCGGGGAAAGATGTTCTAAATCAGCTGGTCGGGTGGCGTTTCTAATAATAACTGCAGCAATCTGCCTGCGCACATATTGCAGCGCTCACAGCGCAGATGCCCCGCTTACCTTTCCACTCCCTCCCCAGCTCCCGTTGAACACGCCGGGGTTGTCCTCCTCCAGCCCCAGCTCTTTCAGCCAGCTGTATGCGGGCTGCTGAATGAGCAGGCTGGACATGGCCGCAGATGGTCTCCAGCCCCACAAAGCCTTTCTCCGCAGCAGAGGCCAGGCCAAGGAGAGCGTCACTCGCTGCATCGTTCCGCGAAACGCAAGTCAAACGTCAAGAGACTCGCACCGTCGGAAAGCCGAAAGCCCCCACGCCCTATCATTCTGATTGGTAAAAGCGAGTTCCGCCCACCAGCTGGCACACGAAACCAAAGACTCTGGTATCTTTGCACGAAAGGGCAGCCAGAAGTTGGATGAGAAAACCTCCAGTGGAAATTAAATACTGCAGCGCCATAATTTCCACCTTCCCTCTGTACTCGGCAGTTTAATTAATGCGCTGGATTAATTTTCAACTAATCCTCCTCGTTTCATTGACTCAAACCATGCAAGATACACCTATGTGTTAAAGAAGGATCTGCAGATGCTTAAGAATCGAGGGTACACAAAAAGCTGGAGAAACTCAGCGGGTGCAGCAGCATCTAAGGAGCGAAGGAGATAGGCGACGTTTCGGGTCGAGACCCTTCTTCAGACTGGTCAGGGATCAGGGGTCAAGGGATCTTCCTCCCCCACCCTAGTCACACCAGCTTCCCATTTTCACACCACAAACAGCTTACAATGGCTTGTTCCCTTTATCGTCGATACTTTTCTGCATATCTTTCATTCATTGTTCTTTATCTCTCCACATCACCGTCTATATCTCTCGTTTCCCTGATCCCTGACCAGTCTGAAGAAGGGTCTCGACCCGAAACGTCGCCTATCTCCTTCGCTCCTTAGATGCTGCTGCACCCGCTGAGTTTCTCCAGCTTTTTGTGTAACCCAAGATACACCTATCATTGATTAGGCACTGTTGTATGTATTTTCTTCACTACAACATTAATCAATTCGTGTATATATACATTCATTAAAATGCACAACAGGAATTCGATCTAAAAAATCCTGCCACCTTAAATCAGGTTTATGTTTCAAAGGGAATGTTAAATCGAGAGAGATCAAACATTGAGAGAATCAAGAACGGGACATCTCAAATAAATGAGAAAATGGGGAAAATATTCGGCAGGTGAGGCAGCATCTGTGGAAAGAGAAACAGAACTGATGTCTTATGCTGGACTTCTCAGTGTTTTCTGTTTTTATTTTTAGAAATTTGAATTAGAATAATTCTTGAGCTTGTGGCCTTAGCAGCTGAAGGCACGGCGATGGTGGGAGGAATGAAAGGGATACGCAAGTTTAAAAAAAGTGAAACGACTGTACGTAGATCCCCTTCTGGGACAGCACATAATCAGTCGCCACATCCCGGTGCCACCTTGCAACACTCAAGTCTCTGAAACATCTGACCTTGGCCTAAGGCAAAGGCCTAAGGTAAGGCCTTTTTAAATTTTCTCTCCTTTAGGCTCGGTGTCATGCAGTACTGAATTAATAAAGCAGGGTTCGGCCTGGCCTAGTGTAGGAATAGGAATACTTTATTGTCACATGTGACTAACCACAGTGAGATTCTATGCTTGCAAACACAATGTATACAAATAGCGGCCACCTACAGCGCTGACAGTTACAAAGCATGCCGGCTCCCCCTTTTGTCCCCACCCCCCCCCCCCCCCCCCCCCCCCAACAGCAACAGTTCTCCCACGCCGGGTCCCCATTGTCCTTTGTCCTTCCTCCCCTATTGTCCATTGTCCTCCACGCTCTCATTGACCGTCGATCGCGGGTCGACCCGCGAAGCATCGCCGCCGCCGCGAGGCCTCACCGCTGTCAACACCCCACTTCACGCCTCCGAAGTGCCGACCCGGGCCCCAGCTGCGGGCTCCGTCGCCACTCTGCCCGACCCAGACTTCTACCCGCGAGGCCCCGACCCGGGCCTCTACGCGGCGATCCGGGAGGCATCGAGACCGTGGCGCCCTCTCCAGCCGCGTTCCCAGTCCTCAACCATGGCCTCTCCCTGCAGCTGCTGCAATCAATGAATTTGTTCACCCGGCTGGTACAAGGCTGCAGAGTTGACTGGAGGAATAAAATAGACAGCTAACATGACATATGTCTATTGCTATTGCCCCTTCTAAACCAATAAGTAAATGGCTTTCTTGATCGTAAGCATTCAGTTGAGTAGAGTTGACCTGGAACAACATATCGGCCTGAGCAAGTGCAAGTGATATGTTCCCTTCATGGGACATGCATCAGCTGCCTTCAGATTCCTCTCAACCCCAGCAGAATTAAGAGTTCCCAATATTTCCTCCTGTTGAACTTGGGATCATTTGATTATTTTGGTCTGAGTTTATCATACAAAAGGAACAGCTCCGTCTGTTCAGGAATTGGCTTGGAGCAGAATACGTGTAGGCAGTAATATCACTGAGATAGTACCAAAGGTTGTGGTTCAATGGAGTAGACCCAATGTATTGAAACACATCCCAAGAGATACTTTGGTGTCGAGTGGCTTCTTGGGTTTTATACAGATAGATGTGAATCGAATCACTTGAATTTTAGCTTTTGTCTCTCGATGACTCAGGCTATTTACCTTTGAGTGCCAAAATCCATGGGACGGGTTCTTCCTCATTTCTGATGCTTTTCCTGTGGTTTGGTTCAGCTTGGGCTCTACACAGATCGACACTGCGTCTTTGCTTAAAACAAATTGCTGGAGGAACTCGGCGGGTGAGGCAGCATCTACGGAGGCAGCGACTGTTGGGACCCTTTATATTGGTTGATCTTTGACCAAATTCTCGATATTTTCTGGATATAGAAACATTAAATAATTTGGGGATTGAACAGGCTAGATGCAGTGAAAAAAATTCAGATGTTGGGGGTGAACCAGGGGTCACTGTTTAAGAATACAGTGACCCCTGCAGAATACAGTACAAAAAGGACGGGTTGCACTTGAACCCGAGGGGAACCAATATCCTGGCGGGGAGATTTGCAAAGGCTACTGGGGGAGACTTTTAAACTAGATCAGTTGGGGGGAGGAACTCAAATAGAGAAGGCAAGTAGCCCGTTTGTGAGGCAGGAGGCAGAGAAGAGAAGCAGTCAGACGCAACACGTAGGGAGGAAAGAAGAAAAAAATAACAAACGGAGAACAAGAAGTGGAGGGTTTCTTAAATGTGTGAGCAGAGAGACAGTGGGGTGTAAAATGAGGATAGGAGCAATAGGTAGCAAGGTGAAAAGTGGCAGGAAAACAAATCCAGGGCAAAAATCTAAAAGGGCCACTTTTCAACCTTATTGTAAAAGTTAAGACCCTACATATGGATAATTTGTCACTTTGTTTGCCAATTATGAATAATCCCTTGTTTAGGCCCTCTGTATTGGACAAGGGGTTTAAACACTGGAATGATTTAGGAATTAAAAGGATAGAACACCTTTACAAGAAAGGAAAATTTCTTTCATTTCAAGAGTTACAAGATATCTATGGATTGCAGTCAAATAACATATTTAGGTATTTTCAAATTAGAAACTATATTGTCAAATACGCAAGACTATAAAAATAGAAAACCAGGATTATTAGATGAATTGTTTAATAAACACCTAAATACAGAAAAATTAATAGCGTATATATATAATACTATTTTGGATATGGAAATCCCAACTTCGGAAATACATCGACAAACATGGGAAAATGAAATAGGTTTATCTATAACGAAGGAAACTTGGGAAGAAAGCCTACAATGTATACATCGCTGCTCATTAAATGCTAGACATATATTGATACAATTTAAGGTATTACACAGATTACATTATTCAAAAACGAAATTAAATAGAATTTATTCCAACATTTCTCCTATTTGTGATAAATGTCAGAACTTGGAAGCTAATTTAACACATAGTTTTGTAACATGTATAAAATTTAATTATTATTGGACAGAAATCTTTAGAGTTATCTCTGAAGTTCTTAAAATTAAACTGGACCCAGATCCAAAATTAATAATATTAGGAGTTCCAGATTCAAATCTAATATTAACAGTAAACCAAAGAAATGTCTTGGATTACTGTTTGATAATAGGGAAAAAATTAATATTGAAATTTTGGAAGGGAACATTGTCCCCCACAATTAAAATGTGGACAGTGGAAATGTTGGAGACGTTGCATTTGGAAAGAATCAGATTTGTCCCAATGGACAAATACGAACTCTTTGAACAGATATGGTCTCCATATACAGAATATTTGAAGGTGTAGCTGTTCTTGGCATCACAACTCAATGGGTACCCAGCAAGATCAGATGAAAATAACTTTCTGTTTTTCTTTTTGATTTGTATACATGTCTCTATTGATATTGCTATTTGTGTTATTCACTATTAAGATGTATACTATAATCTCTCTTTTTTTAATATATATATAATACTTTGTTTTAATTAAATACATATAACAAGAATATATGCATTTTTTTTCTTCTCTCTCTCTTCTCTTTCTATACAATCAAAATTATTATTTAATCACTATTCTTATTGATTAAAATCTATTCTTTTCTTTTTCTACTTTCTAAAAAAATAGAAGTTTATAAGAATTACTTGTAACATTTGTATACTTATTGAAATAAGTTGGTTGTGTATTTGAAAAGTTGTTATACCGTTGTTATGATGGATTACTTCTAATAAAAATATTATTACAAGATAATTGTAAAAGGGCCAAGAGTGTTGTAAAAACAAGCCTGAAGGCTTTGTGTCTCAATGCGAGGAGCATTCGTAATAAGGTGGATGAGTTGAATGTGCAGATAGCTATTAATAATTATGATATAGTTGGGATCACGGAGACATGGCTCCAGGGTGACCAAGGCTGGGAGCTGAACATCCAGGGATATTCAATATTCAGGAATGATAGACAGAGAGGAAAAGGAGGTGGGGTAGCGTTGCTGGTTAGAGCGGAGATTAACGCAATAGAAAGGAATGACAATAGCTTGGAGGATGTGGAATCGATATGGGTGGAGCTGCGAAACACTAAGGGGCAGAAAACGCTAGTGGGTGTTGTGTACAGGCCACCTAACAGTAGTAGTGGAGTTGGGGATGGCATCAAACAGGAAATTAGAAATGCGTGCAACGAAGGTAAAACCATTATAATGGGTGACTTCAATCTACATATAGATTGGGTGAATCAAATTGGCAGGGGTGCTGAGGAAGAGGATTTCTTGGAATGTATGCGGGATAGTTTTCTAAACCAACATGTGGAGGAACCAATGAGAGAGCAGGCTATGCTAGACTGGATATTGAGTAATGAGAAAGGGGTAGTTAGCCGTCTTGTTGTACGTGCCCCCTTGGGCAAGAGTGACCATAATATGGTTGAGTTCTTCATTAGGATGGAGAGTGACATTGTTAATTCAGAAAACACGGGTCCTGAACTTAAAGAAAGGTAACTTTGAGGGTATGAGATGTGAATTGGCCAAGATGGACTGGCAATTGATTCTTGAAGGGTTGACGGTGGATATGCAATGGAAGGCATTTAAAGACTGCATGGATGAACTACAACAATTGTTCATCCCAGTATGGCAAAAGAATAAATCAGGGAAGGTGGCGCATCCGTAGATAACGAGGGAAATCAGGGATAGTATCAAAGAAAAAGATGAAGCGTACAAATTAGCCAGAAAAAGCAGCCTACCAGAGGACTGGGAGAAATTCAGAGACCAACAGAGGAGGACAAAGGGCTTAATTAGGAAAGGGGAAATGGAGTATGAAAGAAAACTGACAGGAAACATAAAAACTGACTGCAAAAGTTTTTATCGATATGTGAAGCGCAAAAGATTAGTTAAAACAAATGTAGGTCCCTTGCAGTCAGAAACAGGTGAATTGATCATGGGGAACAAGGACATGGCAGACCAATTGAATAACTACTTTGGTTCTGTCTTCACTAAGGAAGACATAAATAATTTGCCGGAAATAGCAGGGGATCGCGGGTCAAATGAGATGGAGGAAATGAGTGAAATCCAGGTTAGCCGGAAAGTGGTGTTGGGTAAATTGAATGGATTAAAGGCCGATAAATCCCCAGGGCCCGATAGGCTGCATCCCAGGGTACCTAAGGAAGTAGTCCCAGAAATAGCAGATGCTTAAGTGATAATTTTTCAAAACTCTTTAGATTTTGAGGATTGGAGGGTAGCTAATGTAACCCCACTTTTTAAAAAGGGAGGGAGAGAGAAAACGGGGAATTACAGACCAGTTAGTCTAACATCGGTAGTGGGGAAACTGCTAGAGTCAATTATTAAAGATGGGATAGCAGCGCATTTGGAAAGTTGTGAAATCATGTCTGACGAATCATATTGAATTTTTTGAGGATGTAACTACCATATAACCATATAACAATTACAGCAAGGAAACAGGCCCTCTCGGCCCTTCCAGTCCGTGCCGACCATTTGTTTTCCCCTAGTCCCATCTACCTGCACTCAGACCATACCCCTCCATTCCCTTCACGTCCATATACCTATCCACTTTACTCTTAAATGTTAGAATCGATCCTGCCTCCACCACTTCTGCTGGAATCTCATTCCACACAGCCACCACCCTCTGAGTAAAGAAGTTCCCCCTCACGTTACCCCGAAACTTCTGTCCCTTAATTCTCATGTCATGCCCTCTTGTTTGAATCTTCCCTACCCTCAATGGGAAAAACATATCCACGTCAACTCTGTCTATCCCTTTCATCATTTTAAAGACCTCAATCAAGTCCCCCCTTAACCTTCTGCGCTCCAAAGAATAAAGACCTAACTTGTTCAACCTTTCTCTGTAACATAGTTGCTGGAACCCTGGCAACATTTTAGTAAATCTCCTCTGTACTCTCTCTATTTTTGTTGACATCCTTCCTATAACTAGGCGACCAAAATTGTACACCATACTCCAGAATTGGTCTTACCAATGCCTTGTACATTACTTCCCTACTCCTATATTCAATGCTCTGATTTATAAAGGCCAGCACACCAAAGGCTTTCTTTATCACCCTATCTACATGCGATTCCACCTTCAGGGAACTATGCACAGTTATTCCTAGATCCCTCTGTTCCACAGCATTCCTCAATTCCCTACCAAGTAGTAGAGTGGATAAGGGAGAAGCAGTGGATGTGTTATATCTGGACTTTCAGAAGGCTTTCGACAAGGTCCCACACAAGAGATTGGTATACAAACTTAAAGCACACGGTATTGGTGGTTCAGTATTGATGTGGATAGAGAACTGGCTGGCAGACAGGAAGCAAAGAGTAGGAGTGAACGGGTCCTTTTCAGGATGGCAGACAGTGACTAGTGGGATGCCGCAAGGCTCAGTGCTGGGACCCCAGCTATTTACAATATACATTAATGATTTGGACGAAGCTGGGGGGCAGTGTTAGCTGTGAGGAGGATGCTAGGAGGCTGCAGGATGAGTTGGATAGACTGGGTGAGTGGGCAAATGCATGGCAGATGTAGTATAATGTGGATAAATATGAGGTTATCCACTTTGGTGGCAAAAACAGGAAGGTAGACTATTATTTGAATGGTGACCGATTCGGAAAAGGGGAGATGCAGCGAGACCTGGGTGTCATGGTACACCAGTCATTGAAAGTAGGCTTGCAGGTGCAGCAGGCTGTGAAGAAAGCAAATGGTATGTTGGCATTCATAGCAAAAGGATTTGAGTACAAGAGCAGGGAGGTTCTACTGCAGTTGTGGACTGGAATTTAGAAGATTGAGGGGTGATCTCATAGAGACTTACAAAATTCTTAAGGGGTTGGACAGGCTAGATGCAGGAAGATTGTTCCCGATGTTGGGGAAGTCCAGGGGTCACAGTTTAAGAATAAGGGGAAGTCTTTTAGAACCGAGATGAGAAAATCGTTTTTTTTTCACACTGAGAGTGGTGAATCTGTGGAATTCTCTACCACAGAAGGTAGTTGAGGCCAGTTTGTTGGCCATATTTAAGAGGGAGTAGGATGTGGCCCTTGTGGCTGAAGGGATCAGGGGGGTATGGAGAGAAGGCAGGTACAGGATACTGAGTTGGATAATCAGCCATGATCATATTGAATGGCGGTGCAGGCTCGAAGGGCCGAATGGCCTGCTCCTGCACCTAATTTCTATGTTTCTATGTTAATAGGCCATTTAGAACTGAGATGAGGAATAACTTCACCCAGAGAGTTGTGAATCTGTGGAATTCTCTGCCACAAAAGGCAATGGAGGCAAATTCACTGGATGTTTTCAAGAAAGTGGTAGATTTAGCTCTCAGGGCTAAAGGAATCAAGGGATATGGGAAAAAACAGGAACGGGGTACTGATTTTGCATGATCAGCCATGATCATATTGAATGGCGGTGCTGGCTCGAAGGGCCGAATGGCCTACTCCTGCACCTATTTTTCTGTTTTCCCCACATCCTTTCATTTATTTTGCCTATATTTATCAATGTTAGATTCAACATTAGTAATTTAGTTGGGATCAATAGTAATTTTCAGAAGACAATCCAAACTTCAATACCCTTTACAAGTTGCAATCTTTCAATCCTGTTTTTACACCCTGACCCTAGCCCTAATCGCCTCCTTCCACCTCCCAAGGAGGTGAAATATTTCCTATCTTATAAGGAGTAAACACAAATGCTGAAAAATAGTGAACAAGTTGACAAGTAAACAAGTTGTTTTCTTCCTTTTCTCCCCTTCCCAGCTCTTCCACAGCCCAGTCTCCGCCTCTTTCTTTCTTCTTCCCGCCCCCCACAGTCTGAAGCAAAGATAGCATATTTGGTCTGAAGAAGGGACTCGACCCGAAACATCGCCTGTTTCCTTCGCTCCATAGATGCTGCTGCACCCGCTGAGTTTCTCCAGCACTTTTGTCTTCCTTCGATTTTCCAGCATCTGCAGTTCCTTCTTAAACAAGTTGACAAAGTGATTTAAATACATTATAAGTGATTTAAATACATTATAAATACTGCCATATGCAAACAGTCGGTTGGACTTCAAGAGGAAAGATGTTAATGGCCCTGTCTCACTGTGCGAGTTGACCCACGAGGTACCCCGAGTGACAGACTCGTGGCTGTGCACGAGACTGCAAGTTTATGATCAAGTGTGTAACCGAGTTCCCACGGGTATGTCATTGCTGCGATGTTCCTAGTTCTTCTCCCGAGTTAGCAAGTTCCTCTCCCGTTACTCTTGAGCCAACCGTGAATGAAGGTATGTTTTAATAAAGCAACAATGTTAAAATACATCTCCATCCTGTGGTTTTGAGTTATTTCAGCGCGGCGGCATCTATTGATATGACCTACAATGGGAAAATGCGCATCCTCCAGTAACCAAGCATTTCTTGTTGTTTTATGTTTTTAAATACTTTTTTGCAATGGATCTCTATTTTAAATAATTTTAAAAAAGGAAGCAGCCCGGGTGACTGACATTGAGCGGCCCGCCGGGACCCGACAGCAGACACACACACACACACACACACACACACACACACACACACACACACACACACACACACACACACACACACACACACACACACACACACACACACAGATACACACAGACAGCAGGACTGGCCGCCACTTCAGAGGAAGGAAGCAGCTCGGGTGACTTTGAGCGGCCGCCGGGACCCGACATCAGACACACACACAGATACAAACAGATAGACAGAGAGGGAGAGAGAGACACACACACACACACAGATACACACAGACAGACAGAGACACACACACACACACACACACACACACACACACACACACACACACACAGAGATACACACAGACAGCAGGACTGGCCGCCACTTCAGAGGAAAGAAGCAGCTCGGGTGACTGACATTGAGCGGCCGCCGGGACCCGACAAGGCTCTTGGGTGCTGGGATCATTCTCTGCGGGATGGTTAGCGCGGGAGACATGTGTAGGAGAGGAGTGCTGACTGCAGGCAGACACTTTGGTAGTGATTGCCCACCAGCCTCAAAAGCCGCTGTGTTTCCCTGTCCCTATGATAGCAGGGGGCATTCAAGCAGCACAATAGCCCCCTCCCCCTCCACGCCAACACAAAGGGCAACGATCCCAAGGCTTTAGGGGCAGAAACGGAAGGCAGACGCAACAAGCTGGCGTAACGCGGGCCAGGTAACATCTCTGGAGAAGGTGACGTTTTGGATAAGGGCTCGTCTTCTGAAGAAGGATCTCGACCCGAAAAGTCACCTATTCCTTCTCTCCAGAGTTGCTGCCTGACCCGCTGAGTTACTCCAGCTTTTTCGTTGAATGGGTGACGTTTCGGGTCGAGACCCTTCTTCGGACTGAAAATAAAACTTGCCTCGCTTGAAGCAGCTTGTAAATTAAAACATAAAATCAAAAAATATTAAAGGTCGACTCATTTATGTGCTGTATTCATTCACCTGGCCTATTGCTGTCCTCCCTCGTCCCACCGTGAGCGCTGGACAACTCACCGGATGGAAACCTCCGCTGCATCCCGGGCGGAGGGCGATGATCACCGGACTGACCGGCAAGTAGAGGCGGCGGGTCGGCCAAGCCGGGCTCCCCCGCCACCGGGATAGACACCAACTACTGGACTAAGCTCAGCGGATTTCTGGAGAAGTCTGAAGTAAGGTCTCGACCCGAAATCTCACCCATCCCATCTCTCCAGAGATGCTGCCTGTCCCTCGGAGTTACTCCAGCATTGTGTGTGTCTATCTCCGGTGTGAACCAGCATCTGCAGTTCCTTCCCAATCCCACACTCTCGGCCCCGGGGGGGTGGATGGAGCATCACACGTGGACACATCCCACCCACCACCCCAGACTTGCCCCTTCGGCAGGTCTTTAAGCCGTTCATTGAGACAGAGTGAAGCCACGGGGCAGGCGCCTCAGTAATAAAGGACAAGTGGCAGAGAGGCCGAAGATAGACACAAAATGCTGGAGTAACTCGGCGGGACAGGCTGCATCTCTGGAGTGAAGGAATGGGTGGCATTTCGGGTAAGTCTGAAGAAGGGTCTCGACTCTATTCCTTCTCTCCAGAGATGCTGCCTGGTCCGCTGAGTTACTCCAGCATTTTGTGTCTATCTTTGGTTCAGTCTTTACTCGAGCAAAAGAACAGATTATTAAAGTTCCCACGGTAGACTCACGAGACACTAAGATAAACGCACGGGGCCACTACGTTATTACAACGAGTTTAAATGTTTCCATTTTTAACTTGAACAGTTAATTTGACTCGTGGAAAAAATCAAACATGTTTGATTTTTTTCACGAGTTAACAAGTTTCCCGAGTACCTGCCGTTAGCGCCACGAGTCGATAAGTTGCTCGTGCGAGTTCCGACGTTCCCGCTACGTGATCACCACGAGTGAAAACTCGGGATCACTCGTGGGCCAACTCGCACAGTGAGACAGGGGTTTAAGCCTCTTTAAAACGCTGGTTCGGCTGAGATTATAGAAACACATCAAATTCATGCAATGGGACCAGAGGAGATCATGAACTCTCAATCAGTGGTGGGAGGCGGTACAGCAGCGACAGCGCTGTCAGTGGTGGGAGGCGGTACAGCAGCGACAGCGCCGTCAGTGGTGGGAGGCGGTACAGCAGTGACAGCGCCGTCAGTGGTGGGAGGCGGTACAGCAGTGACAGCGCCGTCAGTGGTGGGAGGCGGTACAGCAGTGACAGCGCCGTCAGTGGTGGGAGGCGGTACAGCAGTGACAGCGCCGTCAGTGGAGGGAGGCGGTACAGCAGCGACAGCGCCGTCAGTGGTGGGAGGCGGTACAGCAGCGACAGCGCCGTCAGTGGTGGGAGGCGGTACAGCAGCGACAGCGCCGTCAGTGGTGGGAGGCGGTACAGCAGCGACAGCGCCGTCAGTGGTGGGAGGCGGTACAGCAGCGACAGCGCCGTCAGTGGTGGAGGCGGTACAGCAGCGACAGCGCCGTCAGTGGTGGGAGGCGGTACAGCAGTGACAGCGCCGTCAGTGGTTGGAGGCGGTACAGACAGTGACAGCGCCGTCAGTGGAGGGAGGCGGTACAGCAGTGACAGCGCCGTCAGTGGAGGGAGCAGACAGCGACAGCGCCGTCAGTGGTGGGAGGCGGTACAGGCCAGACAGCGCCGTCAGTGGTGGGAGGCGGTACAGCAGTGACAGCGCCGTCAGTGGAGGGAGCAGACAGCGACAGCGCCGTCAGTGGTGGGAGGCGGTACAGGCCAGACAGCGCCGTCAGTGGTGGGAGGCGGTACAGGCCAGACAGCGCCGTCAGTGGTGGAAGGCGGTACGGGCCAGGCAGCGCCGTCAGTGGTGGGAGGCGGTACAGCAGCGACAGCGCCGTCAGTGGCGGGAGCGGACAGCGACAGCGCCGTCAGTGGCGGGAGGCGGTACAGCAGCGACAGCGCCGTCAGTGGTGGGAGGCGGTACAGCAGCGACAGCGCCGTCAGTGGTGGGAGGCGGTACAGCAGCGACAGCGCCGTCAGTGGTGGGAGGCGGTACAGGCCAGACAGCGCCGTCAGTGGCGGGAGGCGGTACAGGCCAGACAGCGCCGTCAGTGGCGGGAGGCGGTACAGCAGCGACAGCGCCGTCAGTGGTGGGAGGCGGTACAGACAGTGACAGCGCCGTCAGTGGTGGGAGGCGGTACGGGCCAGGCAGCGGCGCCGCGACGGCATGTGATAAAGGCGGGACCCGGCGACCGGAAGTGTCCCCGCATCGCCAGAGTTTGCCTGGAGGCCGAGGGTGAAGTGATGGCGGCTCCGCTGGAAGATGGCGAGGTGCTGGACTCGGATTCGGAGTCGGACTTGGAGATGACGACCGGCGCCGACCAGCAGGTACGGGAGAGGCGCGGTGTGCGCGGTGCAGCTGCGAGGCTGCAGGTGGAGGCTGTCCCGGGAAAGCCGCTGCCTACCCCACACGTGGAGGTGAGAAGGGCCCAGGCAACGCGAACACGAGCTGGCATTCATTACATGTATCATGCCGGGAACACGCCATCCCTTTCTCAAATCCAATCCCTGTCTTTGCAGAGTCCCCCTCCCTCCCCTCCCAGATACATGTTCCCATTATCCATGTTGAAATTTCAGTTCCATGTTTGAATTCTGCAATTAAGATTTGGCATTTACCATGTGCATTTATCAGAACATTGACATCTCTGATTAAAGAAATGTGTGCTGTGGATATGGTAATCCAGCCCATGCATAAATCATTTTAGAGCTTTGCTGCCTGTTTCCCAGTCTATCCCGAGGACCACCTTTCTTGACTATTCCGTGATTTGATTTCTAATATTTAAGAAAGAACTGCAGATGCTGGAAACAATCGAGGGTAGACAAAATTGCTGGAGAAACTCAGCGGGTGAGGCAGCATCTATGGAGCGAAGGAATAGGTGACGTTTCGGGTCGAGACACCTTCTTCAGACTGATGTGGGGCGGGAAGAAGAAAGGAAGAGACGGAGACAGTGGGCTGTGGGAGAGCTGGGAAGGAGGAAGAAAGCAAGGACTACCTGAAATTGGAGAAGTCAATGTTCATACTGTTGGGGTGTAAACTACCCACACGAAATATGAGGTGCTGCTCCTCCAATTTGCGGTGGGACTCACTCTGGCCAATGAGGACCACGACAGAAAGGTCGGATTCGGAATAGGAGGGGGAGCTGAAGTGCTGAGCCACCGGGAGATCAGGTTGGTTAATGCCAGTTGAGCAGAGGTGTTGGGCGAAGCGATCGCCAAACCTGCGCTTGGTCTCACCGATGTAGAGCAGTTGACATCTAGAACAGCGGATGCAATAGATGAGATTGGAGGAGGTGCAGGTGAACCTCTGCCTCACCTGGAAAGACTGCATGGGTCATTGGATGGAGTCAAGGGGGGAGGTAAAGCGACAGGTGTAACATTTCCTGCAGTTGCAAAGGATGCTGCCTCACCCGCTGAGTTTCTCCAGCAATTTTGTCTACCTTTCATTTCTAATATTTTAACCTGTTTTAATTTTCTTCTATACTTTTACCATATTCATTTATTCATCTATTCACTGATACTTCCACATGTATCTCCACGATGCCGTTCAGTCTTGCAATATTTCAACATCTCTGTTTCCTTATAAATAATATACACTACTAATTATGATTGCTCCACCATTGATGGTCAAATGTCAAGACTATAAATTATTGTTTTCCCTGAACACACCTCCAAGCCTCTATCTTTTAAGACACAACAATTTATCTTTGATCAAGCTTGTGATTACCTGCCCTCTTGGTGTTAAATTCATCTTTCCAGGGATGTTGCCTGTCCCACTGAGTTACTCCAGGTTTTTGTGTCTATCTTTGGTTTCAACCAGCATCTGCAGTTCCTTCTTACACAGTTTATCATACAATTTGCATGAACAAAATATGTGAACATTATGATTGTAAGAATTTTGGGGTAAATAAAGTTAAGAAATTTGATAGTGAGGGAGAAATTGACAGTAGTTAGAGTATGTAATGATAATAGCTAGTGATTACTCTCATGGTATAAACGGCTGAAAAATAAATAGTTCATTAAATTGTTTGAGATATTCATTCTTGCTAATTGTATTTTACTTCATTCAAAGAGTCAGCAACCTGCTCTTCCCAACTACTCTGCAACACAGTTTACTGCGCAAAATGATTTTCAACCTCGTCCATCTTCATTTGATTTGAGCAGTCGTTACCAAATCACAGAATCTGACAACTCGAGCGAAGACAGCGAGCAAGACTCTGAAGAAGAAGAAAGACTCTTGCGGCGAAAACGGCAGAAATGTGCACACAGCGCGAATGTACCTACAAAATCAGCGGTGATGCCTTTTGGCACGGATGGGGAAAGTGTTGCACCTTTTGGCAACTTTGCCAAACCAGCTGGTCGCAAAGTTAACAATATTTGGGGCTCTGTGCTGCAGGAACAAAATCAAGATGCTGTGGCAAACGAGCTAGGAATTCTGGGAATGGAAGGCAACATTGACATGGATTCTCGGCAGTCTGAGACTTACAATTATGTGCAGGCAAAGAAAATGATGGAGAAAGAACGTCAGGAGGAGGAAGAAAAGGAAATGGCTAAATTAGAAAAAGAATTGGATGACTACGTTGCGGATGGGAAGGGCAGCAATCACCAGCAAGCATGTAACCCCAACAAACTCAAGCGAAAAAGGCCTGTCAAAGAGCGTCTGGGTGAAGTACTTGAAATGGACTATAAAGGAAAATGTGATATTACAGAAGATGATAGTCCAGATAAGATTTCTGATGAAATAGCACACAGGTTAGTTGGCGCTGAACACTGTTGGAAATACATGTTGCTAACGTGCCATTAACATTTTGGATACATTTAATGTGGCTCTCAATATTTTTCACTGCTCCGTGTGCTTGGAGCTTTTGGCGTGTCCAGTGTAAGCAAGAGTTATCACATTTTGATTCTGTACTGTTTGCTTTTTATTATTACTCTTTGACAAATGTAGTCAGTAATACTAGAATATAGAGCACTTTTCTTGCAGGATCGTGAAGTGCCTATCAAAATGTCAAGAGAGTCTTATTGTCATGTGTCCCAGATAGGACAATTAAATTCTTACTTGCTGCACAACAGAATATGTAAACATAATACAAAACAGAAGATAAAAGTTCAGTGTGCCTTTAGACCATATACACAATAAAAAAACAGATATAGTGCAATAATAATAATAGACTGTTAATGTTCAGAGTTGATTTGATGTCTGGTTTAATAGCCTGATGGCTGTGGGGAAGAAGCTGTTCCTGAACCTGGATGTTACAGATGTCAGGCTCCCGTACCTTCTTCCCGTTGGCAACGGTGAAATGAGTATGTGATCAGGATGGTGTGGGTCTTTGTTGATGCTGCCAGGCTTTTTGGGGCAGCAATTGCGATAGATCCCTTTGATGATGGGGAGGTCAGAGCCGGTGATGGACTGGGTAGTGATCACAGCAGTAGTCACTGGACACCCTATAATTTTTATTATGGGCAATAAGTTGCTGCCATATGTCAAATATGCTATAGCTGAAAATCAGACAATTGAAAAGTGGGTATGTGTTTCACATGAATCTTATATATATGACCATATATTGAGTTTTCTAAGTTGCTGCACATGGGTCAGTTAGTGGTAAATATGTTATGGTTAAGAAATTGCTCAGCATTTTGTTTTTGCTTTTGGCCTCACAAGGCAAGGCATGTACTTCAATGCTTCTGCTATAGTGCTTGTAAATCCCAACGTACTCTGCCCACCCTCTGTTGTACATACGTTCAGTCTTATAAGACATAGGAGCAGAATTCAGGCAATCGAGTCTGCTCCACCATTCGATCATAAGTGATCTATTTTTCCCTCTCAACCCCATTCAACTGCCTTCTCCTTGTAACCTTTGACGCCCTTACTAATTCAAGAACCTATGAATCTCTACTAAAAATATCCAATGACTTGGCCGTCTGTGGCAATGAATTCCACAGATTCACTGCCTTCCGGATAAAGAAATTCCTTCCCATCTCCATTCTAAACATATGTCCTTTTATTATAAGGCTGTGTCCTCTGATCCCAGAATCTCCCACTACTGAAAACATCCTCTCCACATCCACCCGATCTCGGCCTTTCATTATTTGGCAGGTAATCACTTTAATTCCCCACATGCCAAATAAAGTAATATATTAAGAGTCATTGCAAATGACCAGTCAATAAATAATACATGCACTATTATAATGCATCGGAAAAATTATGATAAACAGTGAAATGAATTAGAAGATAATCTATTTTTGTGATGTTCTTTTGAGATATACCTATTGACAAGGACATCGAGAACTCTGCAGGAAAATTTGAAGCAGTTTGGCAAAGGCTTAGGTCTTTTTGAGGATGTAACTAGTAGAGTGGATAAGGGAGAAGCAGTGGATGTGTTATATCTGGACTTTCAGAAGGCTTTTGACTATGACTATGACTTTTATCACTATGACTATGACTTTGACTTTTGACAAGGTCCCACACAAGAGATTGGTATACAAATTAAAGCACACGGTATTGGTGGTTCAGTATTGATGTGGATAGAGAACTGGCTGGCAGACAGGAAGCAAAGAGTAGGACTGAACGGGTCCTTGTCAGGATGGCAGAGTGACTGGTAGGGTGCCGCAAGGCTCAGTGCTGGGACCCCAGCTATTTACAATATACATTAATGATTTGGACGAGGGAATTAAATGCAACATCTCGAAGTTTGCGGATGACACGAAGCTGGGGGGCAGTGTTAGCTGTGAGGAGGATGCTAGGAGGCTGCAGGATGACTTGGATAGACTGGGTGAGTGGACAAATACATGGCAGATGCAGTATAATGTGGATAAATGTGAGGTTATCCACTTTGGTGGCAAAAACAGGAAGGTAGACTATTATATGAATGGTGACCGATTAGGAAAAGGGGAGATGCAGAGAGACCTGGGTGTCATGGTACACCAGTCATTGAAAGTAGGCATGCAGGTGCAGCAGGCTGTGAAGAAAGCGAATGGTATGTTGGCATTCATAGCAAAGGGATTTGAGTACAAGTGCAGGGAGGTTCTACTGCAATTGTACAGGGTCTTGGTGAGGCCACACCTGGAGTATTGCGTACAGTTTTGGTCTCCTAATCTGAGGAAAGACATTCTTGCCATAGAGGGAGTACAGAGAAGGTTCACCAGACTGATTCCTGGGATGGCACGACTTCCATATGAAGAAAGACTGGATAGACTCGGCTTGTACTCGCTGGAATTTAGAAGATTGAGGGGTGATCTCATAGAGACTTACAAAATTCTTAAGGGGTTGGACAGGCTAGATGCAGGAAGATTGTTCCCGATGTTGGGGAAGTCCAGGACAAGGGGTCACAGTTTAAGGATAAGGGGGAAGTCTTTTAGGACCGAGATGAGAAAATCGTTTTTTTTTCACACAGAGAGTGGTGAATCTGTGGAATTCTCTGCCACAGAAGGTAGTTGAGGCCAGTTCGTTGGCCATATTTAAGAGGGAGTTGGATGTGGCCCTTGTGGCTGAAGGGATCAGGGGGTATGGAGAGAAGGCAGGTACGGGATATTGAGTTGGATGATCAGCCATGATCATATTGAATGGCGGTGCAGGCTCGAAGGGCTGAATGGCCTGCTCCTGCACCTAATTTCTATGTTTCTATGTTTCAGGTTCTGCGAAGCTCCAAATATTTTATACAGGTGTACTGTTCATTATCCAACCTCTGATGTCTTAAAATCTATTCAGAATAAGAAGATAACAAGAATAAACTGAACCTGTCTTCTTCCTCCCCCCCCCCCCCCCCCGTCCCTCTCTATATCATATCAACTTAAGATTCTGTGGCACTGTTTGAAGAAGGGTAGAGTAATTATCCCTTGTATCCAATATATTTAATCAATCAAAATCATGGAATGGATTTCTTGGCAATTATCACCCTTGCACATTATTGTAAAATAACAGTAACTATGCTCCAAAAATGCTTTGGGGTGGCCCAATGTCATGTGGGACAGTAAATCTGATTCAAATCTGTTATTTTTTAATATTACGCATATGGTGAAATATGCTTCCTAGATATTGTGAAGTGCACATTCTGCTTAATTAAGATGAGAAGATTTGTGTTCAAATTGGTAAAGGTTTGTGATTAGGCTTGCCTAAAGCTAATAATACCAAATCCCATCTGCTGGATCACTCGTGTTCCAAATAACGTGACAGGATGATAAATCAAGTGTTCAAGAGTATTTATTTATCATGCACACAATATATGAACCGGAACAATTAAATACTTGCTGCAGCTTTAAAGGTGCATAAAATGCAACAATAACAAATTTAACATATAACAAGTTAGTTTAGTTTATTGTCAGGTGTACTGAGGTACAGTGAAAAGCTTTGTTGTTACATGCTATCCGGTCAGCGGAAAGAGTATAGATGATTACACTCAAGCCGACCACAGCGTGCAGATACAGGATAAAGGGACTAACGTTTAGTGCAAGATAAAGTCCAATAAAGTCCGATTAAAGATAGTCTGAGGGTCTCTAACCAGATAGATTGTAGGTCAGAACTGTTCTCAAGTTGGTGATAGGATGGTTCAGTTGCCAAATAACAGCTTGGAAGAAACTATCCCTGAATTGGAGGTATGCATTTTCACATTTCTGTACCTCTTGCCTGATAGAAGAGGGAGTGTCTGGAGTGAGTTAATCTAAGTAAACTAGACCATGTTATTGCAAACACCAAATCTTAGTCCTGCAGTCCTCAGTGTTGAGGAATGGTTGTGATTGTAGTTGTGCAGGGTAGTTCAAAAAAGGTGGATGGGAGTAAGGTGTTCTTTAACCTGGTGGTAATGAAATCTTCCTGCAGATCAGATTGATGACGGGAGGTCAGTACCCGTGATGCACGAGGCAATGTCCACCCCTTTCTGCAGCCTCCTTCGTTCTTAGATGTTTGAATTTTCTAATCAGACCATGATGCAACTAGTCAGTCTGCTCTCCACCTTACAATAGACAATAGATGCAGGAGTAGGCACTGCCATTCAATGTGATCCACGCTGATCATCCACAATCAGTACCCTGTTCCTGCCTTCTCTCCATATCCCTTAACTCCGCTATCCCTAAGAGCTCTATCTAACTCACTTGAAAGCATCCAGAGAACCAGCCTCCACCGCCCACTGAGGCAGAGAATTCCACACACTCACAACTCTCTGTGTAAAAAAGTTTTTCCTCATCTCCGTTCTAAATGGCTTACCACTTATTCTTAAACTATGGCCCCTGGTTCTGGACTCTCCCAACATTGGGAATATGTTTCCTGCCTCTAGCGTGTCCAAACCCTTAATAATCTTATATGTTTCAATAAGATCTCCTCTCATACTTCTAAATTCCAGAGTATACAAGCCCAGCCGCTCCAATCTATCGACATATGACAATCACGCCATCCCGGGAATTAACCTTGTGAACTTACGCTGTACTCCCTCAATAGCAAGAATGTCCTTCAAGTTTGGAGACCAAAACTGCACACAATACTCCAGGTGTTGTCTCACTACGGCCCTGTACAACAAGAGGAGTACCTCTTTGCTCCTATACTCAACGCCTCTTGTTATGAAGGCCAACATGCCATTCGCTTTCTTCACTGCCTGCTGTACCTGCATGCTTACTTTCAGTGACTGATGAACAAGGACCCCCAGATCCTGTTGTACTTCCCCTTTTCCAAATTTGACACAATTTAGATAATAATCTACCTTCCTGTTTTTGCCACCAAAGTGGATAACCTCACATTTATCCACATTAAACTTCATCTGCCAAGCATCTGCCCACTCACCCAACGTGTCCAAGTCACCCTGCATCCTCAGAGCATCCTCCTCACAGTTCACACTGCCACCCAGCTTTGTGTCATCTGCAAATTTGCTAATGTTACTTTTAATCCCCTCATCCAAATCATTAATATATATTGTAAATAGTTGTGGTTCCAGCACTGAGCCTTGCGGTACCTCACTAGTCACTGCCTGCCATTCTGAAAGGGACCCATTAATTCCTACCCTTTGTTTCCCGTCTGCCAACCAATTTTCTATCCATGTCAGCACCCTTCCCCCAATAACATGCGCTCTAATTTTGCCCACTAATCTCCAATGTGGGACCTTATCAAATGCTTTCTGAAAGTCCGGGTACACTATATCCACTGGCTCTCCCTTGTCCATTATCCTGGTTACTTCTTCAAAAATTTCCAGAAGATTAGTTGAGCATGATTTCCCGTTCGTAAATCCATGCTGACTCGGACCGATCCTGCTACTGCCATTCAAATGTGCCGCTATTTCATCTTTTATTATTGACTCCAGCATCATCCCCATCACCGATGTCAGGCTAACTGATCTATAATTCCCTGTTTTCTCTCTGCCGCTCTTCTTAAAAAGTGGGATAACATTAGCTACCCTCCAATCCACAGGAACTGATCCTGAATCTATAGAACATTGGAAAATGATTACCAATGCATTCACGATTTCTAGAGCCACTTAAGTACCCTGGGATTCAGACCATCAGTCTACCTAACACCATTTCCTGCCTAATGTGAATCTCCTTCAGTTCCTCTGCCACCCTAGATCCTCTGGCCGCTAGTACATCAGGGAGATTGTTTGTGTTCTCATTAGTGAAGACGGACTAAAGTACCTGTTGAACTCATCTGCCATTTCCTGACACTTATAGAAGCTCAATAGATATTTGCCACATGTCAAATCTAAGGAAGAGTTGGCATTGGTGAGCTTTCCTCGTGATTACATCAATGTGCTGGGTTCAGTTCAATCTTCAGAGAGTGCTCCACAGTCCTCTGGATCTGTTTGGTTTCAATATGTTTGCATCGTATCTCCAAAGAACTCGGTTCCTCACCAAGAAAAGTCACAAGTCAGTGTGGTGTTGCACTATATGCACAGTTAAGGTATAACATTTCAGTCCTGGAAACCTGTGATTGTGGACATCTATAAGTAGTTATTTTTAATTTTGAGAGAGCAATTGCAGTTGTATGCTGTTTATTTATGTTATCAAGAACTAAAAATGTATTTGGCTAAGACAGTTATAATATATCTGCCACATTGACCTGCCTTTTCTTTTGGAGGGGATAGAGGCCAGGTCACTCAAGTTTGCTCATATGTTTATTATCATTTGCAGAAAATAAATTTAAAAATATGCCCTATCCATAATTTGACCTCAGCATAATTAATTGCTTTGATGAGTATAAATGTTGTTAAATAAGTGATGTAGAAAGCTGTTCTCAAATTTGTATTTAAATTTTCAGACTCCGAGAGCCAAAAACTGCCTTGATTCATAGGGTTGTAACAGCCATCGGGAAGAAGAAAGCAATAGAACTCTTGGTGCAAACAGCTGAGGTCGAGCAGAATGGCGGACTCATGATTATTGTAAGTAACAGTTTTTCTATTTCTTTGTAATGATTTGTCAAATACAACCCATTTCAGTAATAACTAAAAACATCTGTAAAGTCTGTTCAGTTAAGCAGTATTGCCCGTTAATGATGGGAGAGTTATATTTGGCTTCTGCACTTTCGAGTTTGGGAGAAATAATGGTGCCAATATGTTTCCCTTGCAATGTTATTTTTATTTGTGTTGCAAGTGATAGCTTGTGGAAGAGACTAGCTCCAAGGAGATGTGGAAATAGGGAAGTGTGGTAGTTAAGATAATTGGTTTTCATTAATAGAATCCCACCCAGTTTAAAACTAAAGGCATTGCTCCAATTTTTTTTTTCCTTCTCTACAGGATGGCAGTCGCAGAAGAACACCTGGTGGTGTTTACCTACAGTTGTTGAAAAGTACTCCAAGTGTCACTCAAGACCAAATAAAGGTCAGTGATGAAATATTTGTGGTTATAAATGTAATAATTTTATAAATAAATTAAAAATAATAAAATGAATAAATTTAAAAATGGTCAATATATTTTTCTTTTAACTTACCACTTGCGTAAATAGAAACACGAGGAGGCAATAGTAAATGAAATGAAAATGTTTTACTCCTTTTGTTTTCATAACCACTGCACTCCACTGCCACATCATGGGAGCAGATGGGCGCTCTATTCTATGGGCATTTTTATTCCTGATATATGTGAGCCAATCTAGTTGCAGACTACAGTGTGGATGTGAAATTTTGCTTCCTCATCACATAAACCTCTAATCTTTATATGGGAAGAACTGCAGATGTGTACATGTATTAACAGGGTTAGGCTACTCTGGTAGATGCCATTTCAGTTACTGGCCCCGTTTTAATGCGGAGAATAGTCTCTTGCATAGTGCCCACACTTGCTCTGAAACGTCAAGAACCATGTTGCAGCATGTATTGATCATCTATTCAAATCCTTTCATGGCCTTGCACTCATCACTATCTCCAAACCTCTCATACCTTTCCTCTGACACCACTCCCTCTCTCTATTCCAGAACTTGGATTCCTTTGACTGATTTTCTGTTAATCAAGTGGTTAAACTCTCAAAGCGTTATTTAATGTATAATTTTTCCCCATAGAGAGAAGGCTTAAACTGTACTTATCTAAAAATAAAAGCATCTCTTGGTTTTCATCAACAGGAAATATTTTATGATGAAAATCAGAGGGAATATAATTCCAAAAAAGCAGCTAAAAAGAGGAGGCGCCACATAATTGGAAAAAAGATGAAGCAGGCGATTAAAGAGCTGAATTTGCAAATGGATGATGACGCTTCACGAGAAACTTTTGCTAGTGACACAAATGATGCCTTGGCTTCTGTTGAGGATACGGAAGAAGTTCAGATGGAAAAGTCAACATTAGATCCAGAAGATGTAATTGAACTTGATCATAGTAATGATCTGGAAATATTTTGAATAGTGCTGAACACACTGATATTACAACAAAACAAATGTAATTAATATTCCTGTATTGATTTCATTGAAATTTCCATTTGAAATATGTTACATTTATAACACCTTCATAGTTTCATTTTTGATTCTTTAAGGTGGCAATTGTTTGTCAACTTGTGAATTAGTGTCTTCATTGTTTCAGTCTAACAATATTGCAAAAACATCTAGCATCAAACAACATTCATTGTGGCAACAGTTATTTCCCATCAATATTCTGTAAATTTAACTTGATGTACATCATAATTTTCTACTCTTTCAGCCATTTTTATAATGAATTAAATGCAGATACTCTTTGCCGCTCATTTTCAGCATAATGGTTTTGATTTTAAATACAACAAAAATGACTGCCAGGTTATAGGGATCACAATGTAAAGGCTACTCTGACCACTAGTAAGAATGTTAGTGAAGATTTTATTTATAATTATAGAACATCATCTTAATTGAATCTAATCAACATCAGATTAGTTACCATGTGTTCAGACTGAAGAAGGGTCTCAACCCAAATCATCACCCATTCCTTCTCTCCTGAGATGCTGCCTGCCCTGCTGAGTTACTCCAGCATTTTATGTCTACCTTCGATTTAAACCAGCATTTGCAGTTCTTTCCTACACCATATGTTCATTGGTAATTGGTGACCATTTCAAGATCCCGAGACCTTTGCTGAAAGTTGCAGCCTGACACTGATGCCTGGTCGTGCTTGACAAAGACACTCCGAACACAGTTGAAATGCCTTGGCTACCCTCGGAGGTGGGAAATCTCTGAGGTAAACTATCTAGCTGAGGCAAATATGATAGCCTGACTTGTTTTCAGGCAATGTTCACCATCTACCTCCAAGCTGATTTCAAGTTGAATTTTAAATCAACACCAAATATAATTCGTTGTTAAAGAAGAAACTGCAGATGCTGGAGAATCAAGGGTGCACAAAAGGCTGGAGAAACTCAGCGGGTGCAGCAGCATCTAAGGAGCAAAGGAGGGTCTCGACCCGAAACGTCGCCTATCTCCTTCACTCCTTAGATGCTGCTGCACCCACTGAGTTTCTCCAGCCTTTTGTGTACCACCGAATATAACTCCATCATCCTAGCTTAAAATCATCTGCTCCCTGGCTGAACGTTCAACTGAATTTACCATTTGCCTGCTGATAGCAAATCAAACTTTAAATTAATATCCAAAAAACTCATCCATGTCCTGCCTCTTGGGGCAGCAGAGTGATACACCAGTACAGCTGCTTCCATCCGCCAGTCCCAGGTTCAATCCTGACTAGGTCCTGTCTGTACAGTTTCGGGTGCTCCGGTTTCCCCACATTAAAAAAGCCGTGCAGGTTTGTACGTTAATTGGCTTCTGCAAATCGTCCCTAGTGTGTCGGAAAGAATTAGTGCTGGTTGGCATGGACTCGAGTCAAAGTTTAAGAAACCAGCTAACACTACTATCTTAGAATAAAGGGGAGGTCATTTAAGACTGAGGTGAGAAAAAACTTTTTTACCCAGAGAGTTGTCAATTTATGGAATTCCCTGCCACAGAGGGCAGTGGAGGCCAAATCACTGGATGGATTTAAGAGAGAGTTGGATAGAGCTCTAGGGGCTAGTGGAGTCAAGGGATATGGGGAGAAGGCAGGCACGGGTTATTGATAGCGGACGATCAGCCATGATCACAATGAATGGCAGTGCTGGCTTGAAGGGCCAAATGGCCTCCTGCACCTATTTTCTATGTTTCTATGATACTGAACTGGGCTGGAAAGGCACAGACCAGCTCAATCTGAAATCAAATATTTAGGTAGTAGATTGGCCCACCCTGAACAGCAGGGTTGTGGAGTAGATACCCAAAACACCCGACTCTGACTATGATTTCTTGTGTCCGGACTCTGAGGTATAATAATTCTAAATCTGCTATGATGGCATTTCATAGTAACCACATTAATCATCAGGCTACCTTTTAAACCCATGTCCTTAAAGTTTTGAGTCTAATGGTTGTAGCTATGCTATTGTGGCTTTTTTAATGTTTAATCTTGGAAAAAAAAACGTAATTCATTATGCTAAAAGAAAAAAAAATTACAGAAAGGATTATGACAAAATTAAAATTTCATTGAATTAAATAAAAATTATAAAACATTACTCCAAATTTTATTAAATTAAGGCCACAGGTATGAGCTAAATGGCTAAATTATGACAACAAAAAATCTCAAGTCCAATAGAAATTAAAAGTAAACGCAAAGGTAGTTAAGTTTGCTACAAAGGTACACACCTGGAATGTATTAATAACGTCCTTAGGAACAGAATTGCTTCTGCCAGATCCTCTTTCATTGAAGCCCTTAAATCTAATAGCAGTGTGGAGAACAGTCTCTCCACACTGACCTGAGTGGGTGGTATGGCTGTTACTATCATAGCCGCAAATTTTACTATTTCTGGATAAGCAGCGATGACAAGGAATTATAGAGTAGTTAGCCTGACCGGTGGTGGGGAAGATGCTGGAGTTAATTATTAAAGCAGTAATAATGCTGCACTTGGATATCAGTAAAATGATTGGTCCAGGTTAGCATGGGTTTATGAAGGGGAAATCCTGCTTGACTAATAATCTGGAAAATTTTGAGGATGTGGCAAGTAAAATAAATGAAGGAGAGCCAGTGGATGTAGTGTCTCTGGACTTTCAGAAAGCCTTTGAATAAGGTCCCACACAGGAGATTAGTGGACAAAATTAGAGCACATGATATTGGGGGTACAGTATTGACATGGATAGAGAATTGGTTGGCAGACAGGAAACAAAGAGTAGGAATAAATGGGTCCCTGTCAGAATGGCAGGCAGTGGCGAGTGGAGTGCCACAAGGCTTGGTGCTGGGGCTGCAACTATTTACAATATAAATGAGTTAGATGATGATGGAATTAAAAGTAACACCAGTAAATTTGCAAATTACAAAGCTGGGTGGCAGTGTGAACTGCAAAGAGGACGCTAGGAGGTGGCAGGGTGACAGACAGGTTGAGTGAGTGGGCATATGCATGTCAGATGCAGTATAATGTAGATAAGTGTGAGGTTATCCACTTTGGCGGCAAGAACAAGGAGGCAGATTATTATCTCAATAGTGTCAGATTAGGAAAAAGGGAAGTGCAACGAGACCTGGGTGTCCTTGTACACCAGTCACTGAAAGTAAACATGCAGGTACCGCAGGCAGTGAAGAAAGCTAATGGCATGTTGGCCTTCATAACGAGAGGATTTGGGTATAGGAGTAAAGAGGTCCTTCTGCAGTTGTATAGAGTCCTGGTGAGACCACATCTGGAGTATTGCGTGCAGTTTTGCTCTCCTAATTTGAGGAAGGGCATGCTTGCTATTGAGGCAGTGCAGCACAGGTTCACGAGGGTAATCCCGGGATGGCGGGACTGTCATATGAGGAAAGAATGGAAAGACTGGACTTGTATTCACTGGAATTTAGGATGAGAGGGGATCTTATAGAAACATATACAATTATAAAAGGACTGGAGAAGCTAGATGCAGGAAAAATGTTCCCAATGTTGGGAGAGTCCAAGACCAGCAGCCACAGTCTAAGAATAAAGTGGAGGCCATTTAAAACTGAGATGAGAAAAAAACATTTTCACCCCCAGAGAGTTGTGAATTTGTGGAATTCTCTGCCACAGAAGGCAGTGGAGGCCAATTCACTGGATAAATTTGAAAGAGAGTTAGATTGAGCTCTTGGGGTTAGCAGAATCAAGGGATATGGGGACCAGGCACGGGTTACTGATTGTGGATGATCAGCCATGATCACAATGAATGGCGGTGCTGGCTCGAAGGGCCAAGAGGAGGCAAGTCGTAACATGGTAAGTGTACTGGAAAGTGCACTTGGAATATCAAAATATAGCTAAATTAGCAAAGCACCTCCCTTACACCGAGGAGACACCCGTGCAACTAGCCTAGCCACCAACTAATTAGCTTCAATATTACTAATTAACTGTATTAATATTTTATACTTAAAACATTTTCATAATCCTAGTATAGGCGATAGAACGGAAACACTTAGCGCTATAGAAAGAGTACCGCAAGGGAAAGCTGAAAAAGAACTGAAACAAATCATTAAAGTAATAAAAAGCAAAGATTCACCCTTGTACCTTTTGCATCATGATTTAGTGAGAACAAGTGGGCAAAAAGATCTTAAGTCCACCTTCCCGAAACTAGACGAGCTACTCCGGAGCAGCATATTAGAGCCAACCCGTCTCTGTGGCAAAAGAGTGGGAAGACTCCCGAGTAGAGGTGAAAAGCCTACCGAGCCTAGTGATAGCTGGTTACCCAAAAAAAGAACTTAAATCCTGCAATAATTCTTCACCCCGTCAACTCAGACCACCTACACAAGACACCTGTAAGAATTATTAGTTATTCAAAAGAGGTACAACTCTTTTGAATTAAGAAACAACTTTATTAGGAGGGTAATGATCATATTGTTAAAGGACCCAGCCCCAGTAGGCCTAAAAGCAGCCATCTGATCAGCAAGCGTCACAGCTCCAGCCTCAACTCACCCAATAATTCCGATATATTTCTCCAAACCCCCTAACCAATATTGGGTTTTTTTATCTATCTGATAAAAGAACTTATACTAAAATGAGTAATTAGAGGACTAACCTCTCCAAAACACCCGTGTAAGTCAGAAAGAATCCCATCACTGATTATTAACCGACACCAACCTGAGGTCATAATATTAAGAATAGTAAACTAGAAAAACACATTTATTATATCGTTAACCCCACACAGGAATGTTAATAGGAAAGATTTAAAGAAAATAAAGGAACTCGGCAAACACAAACTCCGCCTGTTTACCAAAAACATCGCCTCTTGCTAATCCCATGGGTTCAAGAGAGGATTGAATAATTTACATATAATACCGTCATCTTGCTGAGAACAAATGGAACTTTAATTTGTTATATTCAAGGACTATTGAAAGCTGATAAACGTCAATCGTGCTGTCCCTCCTGTTAGGGACATATTATTTTTTAAATATTTAGTACTAATTTTTTACTAACAATTACTAATCATCAAAAACACTTGTTATTATTATTGGAACAATTAGTTAAAAACATGATATGTTAAATATAAAAAAACAACAAATAAAAGGTTATAATTTAGATATCTTATTAATTGGAATTTGTGAAGTTCACCCTTTATCTACAATAGACTAACACTTGATTAATAACTAACTAAGAGAGTAATAGTCTCTCACTATATGATTACCAATACTCTGGTCCAAAATAGTTTTAATATAATCCCGTAAATTACTCATATTCAAATTTTTCTTGTAAGCATGGAGCTAGGAATAATTTTTTTTAAATCTACGGAAGTCTTTAGATGGACAGCCACGTTAGTGTGGCTAGCACTAACTACACTAAATTTAGATGTAGTTTCTTCTTTCTTTTTCACATTTTATTAATTTTCTATTTTTTTTACTTTTTGTATTTCTTACCTAATTATTATATTAAGCTTGAATTTATTTACAAATATTATTTGTGGAGATGTGTCCGTGAGGAGGATTTATATGAATTAGATTTACAACTCGTCTGTCCAGTGTTCAGGTGGAAGGTCGGGTCTACGGTGCTGACCTATCTGCTCTTTATAGACCACCCTAAAAAAGCAAGATGCAAGACGTAAATGGAAAAAACGGGGGTCAAGGAATTACGTTTTGTAGTTGGAATGTCAAGGGAGGTAAGGTATTAGCACACTTAAAATCACTCAAAGCAGATATAACGTTCCTTCAAGAGACTCACCTTAAAAAAAGACGCACAACATAGATTGAAAGCAAAAATGGATCGCTGAAACATATCACTCTTCATTTTCCCATAAGGCCAGAGGTGTCACAATTTTAATTCGTAAAGGTATATCTTTTAAACACATATCAACTATAGCGGACATCAATGGTAGATATATTATACTAGTGGGTGAATTATATTTAAAAAAAGTGATTTTTCTCAATGTTTATGGACCAAATTTTGATAATCCAATGTTTTTTAAGAATATACTTAATACTACTCACACACAACATAATTTGATAATTGGTGGAGATTTAAATTGTACATTAGATTCCTATCTCGATAGATCAACAAGACAAAGAAAAGCAAAATCCAAATCAAGTGAATTATTAAACTCATATATTAATACCACCAATATCAAGGATGTTTGGAGAATTGAAAATCCATCCAGAAGGGAATACTCATTTTACTCTTCAGTACATAAAACTTATTCAAGGATAGACTACTTTTTAGTAGATTCTAATCTCATCCCATTTACTTATAATTCAAAATATCATAATATTATAATTTCGGATCATGCTCCTTTAACATTAATGATCAAACTAAGTGGAATGACTGATAAGCAGACACAATGGAGACTTAATCCTCACATTTTAAATGATAAAGAATGCTATGAATATCTTATCAAACAGATAAATGTGTTTTTTGAGACAAATGACTGCCCTGAAATGTCTGCTTTCCCTTCTTTGGGAAACATTTAAAGCATTTATGCGAGGAGCGTTAATCTCCGCACAAGCCTTTCGTAATAAAGAGAACCGCGCCAAACAACTGGTATTGGAAATGGAAATAAGGCAATTAGATATGGAAAATGCAATCGCACCTTCTATAATGATACATAATAAAATTGCTGTACTTAAATATAAGTTAAACCAAATATACTCAGACCAATTCATAACATTTTATCAAAAGACTAAACAGGTACACTTTGAATTTGGAGATAAACCACAAAAATTACTGGCACGCCAACTCCGGAAACAGGAAGGGGGAAAAACAATATTTAAAATTAAATCAGATACGGGAGAAATATTAACACTACCCAAGGATATTAATGACAGATTCTCTCAATACTATCAAACACTTTATCAACCAAAACGGCAGGGGGTTCTGTAGGAATGGAATTATTCTTACAGAATTGTAACCTTACTGGTTTAGATTTGAAAGAGAGGGAATTATTAGGTGCCGAAATATCAGTAAAAGATATTGAGGAATCTATTAATTCTTTAAAAAATGGAAAGGCCGCTGGACCAGATGGTTTAAATAGTGAATTTTATAAAAAATTTCATGACTTGATCTCGCCACGCCTACGGACATTATATACTCAAGCATTCATGCAACAGAAACTCGCAGAAACTATAATACTTATTCCAAAAACGGATAAGGACCTTGAAAATCCAGGTTCATATAGAGCAATTGCTCTATTAAACATCGATCAGAAAATTTTAACCAAACTTTTAGCACACAGATTAAGCTTAGTGATTTATAAATTAATACACCCGGATCAAACTGGCTTTATTCCAAAACGTTATTCATATTATAATCTGAGATGATTATTCAACATTATATACTCAAATCGAATAGCTAATGAAGACTTAGCAGTCATCTCGCTAGACGCTGAGAAAGCATTTGATCAAATTGAATAGCCCTATTTATTTTCGGTGATGGAAAAATTTCAATTAGGTGAGAAGTTTTGTACATAGGTTAAGCTTTTATATACCAATCCAACAGCCAGAATAATGACAAATCAACTGTTATAAAAAAAAAGATTTATCTAAAGGTTGTAGACAAGGATGCCCGTTATCACCGTTACTATTCGCCCTTGTTATAGAACCACTAGCAGAAAGAATTCGAGCTCATCCAGAAATATATGGGTACAATACTAAAAATACAGTTAATAACATTTCTCTGTATGCAGATGATGTATTACTATATATTACAAATCCAGAAATTAGTATCCCTAACCTGTTAAATCTTATAACTCAATTTGGTTTAATTCTCGGGATATAGAATCAACTGGAAGAAGAGTGAGATTATGCCAATAATGGAACCTAATTTATATATATTGCAACAATCACCTTTTAAAATAGTGAATTAAAAATTTAAATACTTAGGAATCTATGTGACCAAGAAATATACTTATTTATTTAAATCAAATTTCGTGCCTTTGCTTAATAAATTGGATAAGAATATACAATATTGGAAAACGCTTCCTATTTCAATGCTCGGTAAAATTAATGCTATTAAAATGATTTTCCTTCCTCAACTTTTATATCTCTTCCAATCAATTCCAATATACCTCCCTAAAAATGTCTTTTAAAAAATTGACTCTATTGTAACAAGTATTTTTTGGAATTATAAGAATCACAGAATAAGTAAAAAACACTTATGTAAATCTAAGACGAATGGAGGATTAGTCTTACCAAATTTCTGATTTTATTTCTGGGCAGTCAATGTCAAAAACTTAAATTTCTGGTTGGACGATATGGATCAACAACCAGACTGATTAAAGATGGAAAAGGACGATTGTCTGCCATTTGAAATTGGTCCGATTTTCTTATCCCCTACAAAATTGAACAAAAAGATCTATAGTGAAAATCCAATAATACATAGCGGTATTCGAATTTGGAAACAAATAAAAAAGACATTTAAAATTGGATAATTTATCACTTTTGCTCCCTATTGCAAATAACCCTTCATTAAGCCTTCGGTATTGGATAAAGGCTTTACACAATGGAAAAACTATGGAATTAAAAAGATGGGACATCTTTATAGAAAAGGTGTGTTCCTCTCGTTCTGGAGGTACAACAGAATTATGGATTACATTCAAATATTTTTTTTAGATATTTACAATTGAAAGATTATGTTAAATCACATACACAAGAATACAGAATTAGAGAGCCAGAGATTCTAGATGAATGTTTGAATAAACATCCCAACAGAATTAAATTAATATCATATATTTATAACATTCTGTTAGATAGCGAGAATCCGTCGACGGAATCACATAGACAAGCATGGGAAAATGAATTAGTTCAACCCATAACAAAAGATATAACCATATAACCATATAACAATTACAGCACGGAAACAGGCCCTCTCGGCCCTTCCAGTCCGTGCCGACCATTTGTTTTCCCCTAGTCCCATCTACCTGCACTCAGACCATACCCCTCCATTCCCTTCACGTCCATATACCTATCCACTTTACTCTTAAATGTTTAAAATCGATCCTGCCTCCACCACTTCTGCTGGAAGCTGATTCCACACAGCCACCACCCTCTGAGTAAAGAAGTTCCCCCTCACGTTACCCCGAAACCTCTGTCCCTTAATTCTCATGTCATGCCCTCTTGTTTGAATCTTCCCTACCCTCAATGGGAAAAACGTATCCATATTTGGGATGAAAGTCTATTTCAAATTTGGTATTTCATATTTGTGATGAAAGTCTACAACATGTACATCAATGTTCGTTAAACGCCAGACATTCTTTAATACAATTTAAAATATTACACAGATTGCATAATTCTAAAACAAAATTAAATAGAATGTTTCCTAATATCTCTCCTATCTGCGATAGATGTCAATACTCTGAGGCTAATTTAACCCATACCTTTGTAAATTGCATAAATATTAAAACATTCTGGGGGGATATTTTTAAAATTATTTCCATAGTGGTTAATATTCAACTGGATCCCGATCCTAAAATTAATAATATTGGGCATATCTGAACAACACCTAAAACTGACAATAAACCAAAGAAATTTCCTGGATTATAGTATAATAACTGGGAAAAAACTAATATTAAAATTTTGGAAAAACGCTGCATCCCCTACAATTAAAATGTGCATTATGGAGATGTTGGAGACCTTAAATCTGGAAAAAATTAGATTTGTCTTAATTGACAAACCTGAATTATTTATTAGAATATGGTCGCCGTTCATAGATTATTTGAAGGGGTAGAATGGGCCAGCGCTGAGGCTCGACGTAAGCTTGAACCCAGGACTAGACGAATAGTTTTGTTTTCTTACCTACGGACCTATCTCCTAGGTTGTATTATGGATAGTTTATTTTCTGTTTTTCAAGTGTCTTTTTTTCTTTTTTTTTTTTAATTTATTTATTTATTATAGAAACAAAATAATAACAGAGTACATTATTTTACTATAGTGAAAAATACATAATATTAATGATCAATTCATACTATTAATATTATTTGTATTGTTCTTAATTATAAATTTCAAGGTATATATTTTATATAACTAAAAATACATGATACTAATAATACATTTATAATATTAGCAATATACACATACTATTAATACTATTTATTTTATCTCTAATTTTTAAGTATAATGCTAAATATTATGTGATTAATAATATGAAATATTAGTAAAACTTTTATAATATTCATTATATTTCGTAAAGTTAACAATATTTGTGTTATTATATAATTGAAAATACACAATTTTATATAATTAAAAATATAAGATACTAATAATATTCTCATGAGATTAATAATATTTGTATTCGTACCGGTATTAAGAGATTAAGATCATTTGTTTCTATACTATTTTCTAGTTTTTTATATAGATAAAAGAAAATAGAAAATAGAATAAAGAATAAGAAAGGTTTGATGGAGAATAGAATATTCGTCATTAATTCGCCCTTAAAGATATATTCATGAATTATTATATATATTTCTTCATCCATTCAAATATCCAGGCCCCAGTCAGGTCCTCGCGCCGAACCGTTATGACCCTGTAAATATTTAATATACGGAGACCAAATCCTTCTGAAGAGGTCTAACCCATCTATAAGGATAAGCCTCAATCTCTCCAAATGGAGTGTCTCCGACATTTCTATATTCCACATTTTGATTGTTGGGAATGCAGGGCCTTTCCAAAATTTTAATATTAATTTTTTCCCAATTATTAGACAGTAGTCAATAAAAGTTCTTTGATTCATTGTTATTAATTGGTCAGTTTCAAATATTCCAAGTATAATTAACTTTGGGTCAGGAGTCATACTTAATTGACAACATTCGAAATTATCTTAAATATTTCATTCCAGTATTCTACAATTTTTATACAGTTAGTAAATGAATGTGACAAATTTGCTTCTGAAATTTGCCATTTATCACATGTAGGAGATATCTTTGGGAAAATATAATGTAATTTAGATTTAGAATAATGTAATCTATGAAGTATTTTAAACTGTATAAGGGAATGTTTAGTATTTAACGAACAGTGATGTATATGTTGTAGACTTTCATCCCATATTTCAGGTCTTTATTATTTGACCTAATTCCTTTTCCCAAGACTCTCTATATGTTTCTGTTGATGGGGTATTATTTTCCAATAGAATATTATATATATATGATATCATTTTTTCCGTATTTGGATGTTTATTCAAGCATTCATCTAAAATTTCTGTCTTTCTATTTCTAAATTCTTGTATATTTGCAGAAGCATAATTTCTAATTTGTAAATATCTAAAATATTCTTTATTGTGTAGCCCATAAATTTGTTGTAACTCTTGAAATGAAAGAAAAATATTTCCTTATAAAGATCACCCATCTTAGAAATTCCTTTATTTTTCCATTGTAAAAAAGCCTTATCCAACATTGAAGGTTTAAACACAAAATTATTGGCAATTGTAAGACCTAATGGTATAGATTTTAGTTTTAATGCTTTTCTTTATTTGTTTCCAGATGCGGATTCCATTTTTCTATTATCGGATTTTCATTATAAACTTTCTTAGCTACATTAGTGTTAGCAAATATTATAGAGCTAATTTCAAATGGAGAACAATCTTCTTTTCCATATTTAACCAATTTGGTTTATTATCTAATTCTTCTATCCAAAAATTCATATTTTTAATATTAACTGCCCAGTAATAGAACATAAGATTTGGTAATGCTAATCCTCCGTTTATTTTAGATTTACATAAGTGTTTTTTTATTTATTCTATGGCTCTTATAATCCCAGATAAAGTTAGTAATTATGGAGTCTACTTTTTTTTTTAAAAAATTTGGGAAGATATATCGGAATTAATTGAAATAAATATAATAATTGTGGGAGAAAAATCATTTTTATTGCATTAGAAACATAGAAACATAGAAACATAGAAATTAGGTGCAGGAGTAGGCCATTCAGCCCTTCGAGTCTGCACCGCCATTCAATATGAATCATGGCTGATCATCCAACTCAGTATCCCGTACCTGCCTTCTCTCCATACCCTCTGATCCCCTTAGCCACAAGGGCCACATCCAACTCACTCTTAAATATAGCCAATGAACTGGCCTCAACTACCCTCTGTGGCAGAGAGTTCCCAGAGACTCACCACTCTCTGTGTGAAAAAAAGTCTTTCTCATCTCGGTCTTAAAGGATTTCCCCCTTATCCTTAAGCTGTGACCCCTTGTCCTGGACTTCCCCAACATCGGAACAATCTTCCTGCATCTAGCCTGTCCAAACCCCTTAAGAATTTTGTAAGTTTCTATAAGATCCCCTCTTAATCTCCTAAATTCCAGAGAGTATAAACCGAGTCTATCCAGTCTTTCTTCATAAGACAGTCCTGACATCCCAGGAATCAGTCTGGTGAACCTTCTCTGCACTCCCTCTATGGCAATAATGTCCTTCCTCAGATTTGGAGACCAAAACTGCACGCAATATTCCAGGTGTGGTCTCACAAAGACCCTGTACAACTGAAGTAGAACCCTCCCTGCTCCTGTACTCAAATCCTTTTGCTATGAAAGCTAACATACCATTCGCTTTTTTTCACTGCCTGCTGCACCTGCATGTCTACTTTCAATGACTGGTGTACCATGACACCAGGTCTCGCTGCATCTCCCCTTTTCCTAATCGGCCACCATTTAAATAATAGTCCGCTTTCCTGTTTTTGCCACCAAAGTGGATAACCTCACATTTATCCACATTATACTGCATCTGCCAAACATTTGCCCACTCACCCAGCCTATCCAAGTCACCTTGCAGTCTCCTAGCATCCTCCTCACAGCGAACACTGCCCCCCAGCTTAGTGTCATCCGCAAACTTGGAGATATTGCCTTCAATTCCCTCATCCAGATCATTAATATATATTGTAAATAGCTGGGGTCCCAGCACTGAGCCCTGCGGTACCCCACTAGTTACTGCCTGCCATTGTGAAAAGGACCCGTTTACTCCTACTCTTTGCTTCCTGTTTGCCAGCCAGTTCTCTATCCACACCAATACTGAACCCCTAATACCATATGCTTTAAGTTTGTATACTAATCTCTTATGTGGGACCTTGTCGAAAGCCTTCTGGAAGTCCAGATAAACCACATCCACTGGTTCTCCCTTATCCACGCTACTAGTTACATCCTCGAAAAATTCCACAAGATTCGTCAGACATGATTTACCTTTTGTAAATCCATGCTGACTTTGTCCAATGATTTCACCACTTTCCAAATGTGCTGCTATCCCATCTTTAATAACTGACTCTAGCAGTTTCCCCACTACCGATGTTAGACTAACTGGTCTGTAATTCCCCGTTTTCTCTCTCCCTCCCTTCTTAAAAAGAGGGGTTACATTTGCTACCCGCCAATCCTCAGGAACTACTCCAGAATCTAAAGAGTTTTGAAAGATTATCACTAATGCATCCACTATTTCCTGAGCTACTTCCTTAAGTACTCTGGGATGCAGCCTATCTGGCCCTGGGGATTTATCGGCCTTTAATCTATTCAATTTACCCAACACCACTTCCCGACTGACCTGGATTTCACTCAATTCCTCCTTTGACCCACAGTCCCCTGCTATTTCAGGCAGATTATTTATGTCTTCCTTAGTGAAGACGGAACCAAAGTAGTTATTCAATTGGTCCGCCATATCCTTGTTCCCCATGATCAACTCACCTGATTTCTGACTGCAAGGGACCTACATTTGTTTTAACTAACCTCTTTCTCTTCACATATCTTAATTTTACCTATCACATATCTTAATTTTACCTATCATTGAAATAGGTAAACTTTTCCAGTATAAAATGTTCTTATATAATTTATGCAATAATGGAGGAAAATTAAATTTAAATAAAGAGTCAAATCTTTTTGTAAAAGTGTCTTTTTTTCTTTCTCTTTATTTTTTCTATCTATTAAAAAAATAATAATAATAATTAGAGTCAATGTTAATATGTAACCGATAAATGTAGACTCCTGCTACATTGGTAGTGGAGTCCTTGGAATCCTGAATATTTAATATGTAACCGTTTAACAAACTTTGTAATGGTTTGGACTAGGATATGTACATGCCTTTCATAAAAGTTAACTACAAAAAAAAAAACCTCCCCTCTTGCTAATCCCATATAAGAGGTCCCGCCTGCCCTGTGACATTGTTTAACGGCCGCGGTATTATGACCGTGCGAAGGTAGCGTAATCACTTGTCTTTTAATTGAAGACCTGTATGAAAGGCATCACGAGAGTTTACCTGTCTCTACTTTCTAATCAATGAAATTGTTCTCCCCGTGCAGAAGCGGGGATACCACCATTAGACGAGAAGACCCTATGGAGCTTTAAACACTTAAGTTACTATCTTACCTACCAATCAATCTAAAGACTTAACCTATTCTTTAAAAAAAAACAAATTTTAAGTTAAATTTTATTAGAGGCATGTACATATCATAGTCCGAACCACTACAAACTTTGTTAAACGGTTACATATTAAATATCCAGGATTCCAGGGACTCCGCTACCAATGTAGCTGGGGCCTTAATTTATTGGTTACATATTAACATTGACTCTAATTATTTTTTTTTTTAATAGATAGAAAAAATAAAGAAAAAGAAAAGAAAATTAGAAAAATAGAATAAACTATCCATAATACAACTTAGAGGAGATAGGTCCGTAGGTAAGAGAGCGTAACTATTCATCTAGTCCTGGGTTCAAGCTTCCGTCAGGTCTCAGCACCGGCCCATTCTACCCCTTCAAATAATCTATGAACGGAGACCATATTCTAGTAAATAATTCAGGTTTGTCAATTAAGACAAATCTAATTTTTTCCAGATTTAAGGTCTCCGACATCTCCATAATTCACATTTTGATTGTGCGGGTTGCAGGGTTTTTCCAAAATTTTAATATTAATTTTTTCCCAGTTATTATACTGTAATCAAGGAAATTTCTTTGTTTTATTGTAAGTTTTAGGTATTATTCAGATATGCCCAATATTATTAATGTAGGATCAGGCTCCAGTTGAGTATTAAACACTACGGAAATAATTTAAAAAATATCCACCCAAAATGTTTTAATTTTTATGCAACTTACAAAAGTTTGGGTTAAATTAGCCTCAGAATATTGACATTTATCGCAAATAGGAGAAATATTAGGAAAAATTATATTTAATTTTGTTTTAGAATAATGTAATCTATGTAATATTTTTAAATTGTATTAAAGAACGTCTGGCGATTAACGAACATTGATGTATATGTTGTAGACTTTCATCACAACTATATTTCGTTATGGGTTGAACTAATTTGTTTTCCCATGCTTGTCCATGTAATTCCGTCGACGGATTCTCACTATCTAAAAGAATATTATAAATGTAAGATATAATTTGACTGTGTTGGGGTGTTTATTCAAACATTCATCTAGAATCTCTGGCTCTCTAGTTCTGTATTCTTGTGTATGTGATTTAACATAATCTTTCAGTTGTAAATATCTAAAAAAAACTATTTGAACGCAATCCATTATTCTGTTGTACCTCCTGAAACGAGAGGAACACACCTTTTCTATAAAGATGTCCCATCTTTTAATTCCATATTTTTCTATTATGCAAAACCTTTATCCAATACTGAAGGCTTAAATGAAGGGTTATTTGCAATAGGGAGCGAAAGTGATAAATTATCCAATTTTAATGTCTTTTTTATTTGTTTCCAAATTCGAATAACACAATGTATTATTGAATTTTCACTAAAGATGATTTTTCTTCAATTTTGTAGGAGTTAACAGAATCAGGCCAATTTCAAAGGGCAGACAATCCTCCTTTTCCATCTTTAACCAGTCTGGTTGTTGATCCATATCTTCCAACCAGAAATTTAAGTTTTTAACATTGACTGCCCAGAAATAAAATAAGAAATTTGGTAAGACTAATCCTCCATTCGTCTTGGGTTTACATAAGTGTTTTTTACTCATTCTGTGATTCTTATAATCTCAAATAAAACTTGTTACAATAGAGTCGACTTTTTTAAAGAATTTTTTAGGGAGATATATCTGAATTGATTGAAAGAGGTATAGAAGTTGAGGAAGGAAAATCATTTTAATAGCATTAATTTTACAGAGCATTGAGATGGGAAGTGTTTTCCAATATTGAATATTCTTATGCAATTTATTAAGTAAAGGTACGAAATTTGATTTAAATAAAGAAGTATATTTCTTGGTCACGTAAAATCCTAAGTATTTAAATTTTTAATTCACTATTTTAAAAGGTGATTGTTGCAATATATATAAATTAGGTTCCATTATTGGCATAATCTCACTCTTATTCCAATTGATTCTGTATTCCGAGAATAAAGTTATAAGATTTAACGGGTTAGGGATACTAATTTTTGGATTTGTAATATATAATAATACATCATCTGCATATAGAGACATTTTATTAACTGTATTTTTTAGTGTTATACCCATATATTTCTGGATGTGCTCTAACTCTTTCTGCTAGTGGTTCAATAGCAAGGGTGAATAGTAACGGGGATAGCGGGCAACGTTGTCTACAACCTATAGATAAATCAATTTTTTTTAATAACATTTGATTTGTTATTATTCTGGCTGTTGGGTTGGTATATAGAATATAGTATATACCCAAGTACAAAACTTCTCACCAAATTGAAATTTTTCCATCACCGAAAATAAATAGGGCCATTCTTAACCTATTCTAATAGTAACCTAACTTAATGTTTTCAGTTGGGGCGACCAAGCAGTAAAAGAAAACCTCCTTATCGATTAAGTACTTTTACTTGAAAGCCAAAACGACAGTTTTGACTAATAGAATATCTAACGAATAATGACCCAGGGCTATACCCTGATCAATGAACCAAGTTACCCTAGGGATAACAGCGCAATCCTTTCTAAGAGTCCATATCGCCGAAAGGGCTTACGACCTCGATGTTGGATCAGGACATCCTAATGGTGCAACCGCTATTAAGGGTTCGTTTGTTCAACGATTAATAGTCCTACGTGATCTGAGTTCAGACCGGAGTAATCCAGGTCAGTTTCTATCTATGTAGATATTTTCCCCAGTACGAAAGGACCGGGAAAATGAAGCCAATGCCCCAGGCACGCTTCTCCCCCATCTGTTGAGACCAACTCAAACAGTAAAGGGGGATTAACCCTCTACTAGAGATTATAGTTGTTAAGGTGGCAGAGCCTGGTAATTGCAAAAGACCTAAACTCTTTGATTCAGAGGTTCAACTCCTCTCCTTAACCATGTTAAAAACCACTGTCACTCAAATTATCCACCCCCTAGCCTACATTATCCCAGTATTATTAGCCACAGAAAAAAAAAAACCACTCCTCACCCTCGTAGAACGGAAAATCCTGGGCTATATACAACTCCGCAAGGGCCCTAATGTAGTCGGACCCTACGGCCTTCTCCAACCAATCGCTGATGGGTTAAAACTCTTTACTAAAGAACCAGTACGCCCATCCCACTCATCCCATTTTCTATTTCTAGCCACCCCCACCACAGCCTTAACCCTAGCCCTACTCATATGAATGCCCCTACCTCTACCACACTACATCTTAAACCTTAACTTAGGTTTACTATTTATCCTAGCCATTTCCAGCCTAACTGTTTATACTATTTTAGGCTCTGGTTGGGCGTCAAATTCTAAATATGCCCTAATAGGAGCCCTAAGTGCTGTAGCACAAACTATCTCATATGAAGTTACCCTAGGCTTAATCCTACTATTTTACTTCAGAGTCACGTGAGTGACTACGTGAAGAAGCCCCACCTGGCGCTGGAACGGCATTACGTCAACGCTGACGGCAGAAGCAAGAGCTGCAGAGGCAGCTCCTCACAGCGGTCTGAACGGACCCGCAGGTAAGCGCAAGGAAAAATTTTAGGGGACGTTCTAAAAAAGACGTTACGTTGGCATGTAGAACCAGCAAAAATGAAAGTAAAAATTCAAAAAATAAGAGTCACGCTGGCGTACTGATCCAGCCTAGATAATAAAAATTAAAAAATGGAGAAGTCTCAGAGAAAGATTTCGCAGGTAAAAAGATCGTCCCGGGGAGAAGCTAAAGAATCGGGACAAGAGATTAGTGCGGAGCCGGTTCCGATATCGTGGCCACTGATTCACCCGTTAGTGAGACTATAATTTCTCCAGAAATACAAACCATGGAGGAAAATGTTCCTAGAAAAGTAAAACGAAATCCGTGAGGCCCTGGTTTCTGATGATGACTCTGATAATTAAAGTCCTCGGATAATAAAGCTATAATGGCTTAAAATGGAACATATGGAGCGAGTGCTCCAAAATATTATGAGACAATGGTCAAAGTACCCAGAAATTCCCAAACTGACCCTGAGGGGTTTGAATATCTAGAATATGGCTTGGTGCCAAATTTGGGGAATTTGAAACTCCAGACCCAGGACTAAGGGTGTGAGGAAGTCTTCATTTGATGAAGTTCCAGTGTATCAGGGCTGCAAAAGTAGACCCTGAAAATGGTGATGGGATTATGAGTGGCACACCACAAATAAAAAATACAAACGCCATATGTGCCTGAATATGGCAAGAGATTTGCTATACCTGAAGGAAGTGGTGAGGGACATGGAAGAAAACCTACGCCCGTATTAATTATATGGTATCTCACCAACTCAAGTTTCTGTTGATAGGCTGAAACAGCAGAATATATAAAACACCGGAAAATGCACCCATTGAAGGGTACCTACGGTAATCCGTCTATATGGACACCAATGACATCATCCATGAGAGGACAAGAAATAAGGTTTCAAAGAATCCTCAAACTGATTTCAGCTGCCATTACTGCTTTTGCAGGCACAATGGAAGGGTCAGAAATGATCAAAATCCAAAGAGATTTCTTTGGGCTTATTGTGCAATTCCTTTTATGAAATTAATTGATGAGGAAAATTTTGCGATTTGGCCATATTACAATTCCGGATATGCAGTGTCTGTGTCGAACAGTGGTGTTCAAGCTCCTGGTTAACTAATTGGAGAAAACCTGCCTAAACAAATAGAGAAATGGATGAAAGAGGCAAAATCTATTAGCTACATGAACCCTTTCGTTTTTTGGACAAAAAGGTATTTTTCGTCTAAAAGGGGATTTGATTTGGAACAGAGGCAGGAGAAATGAACGAAAATATTACCTCCGACACAGCTAATGTTCACAACCATATACGGGGAGAAGGAGACCACCCCGTTCAATATGAGAGGTACAAAAACTTATTCTATTCGACATAAAGAAACTGTGGACAAATCTCCAGTTGAGGAGATTACAATGTTATATGATGCAAGGCTTTCCGCACAATCTGACCGTTTTTATTTTACAAACAGTTTCTGGAGCTACTATAACCTTTTAAGCAGACGGTGTTGATTCTCCGGTACAAAATAAACCTGCTTATTGTTTCAAGTTTTCTGCTATTGAGGACAGAAACTTAATTGTGGAAATTGACGGCAAAATGTTTAAAAAGTGTTATTGAAAAACCTGTTGAGCATAAAACACCAATCTGTGGTCAAATGTCTTCCGAGAAATAAAAAGAGGTGGTTGCAGCATATTCTGGACCATTCAAACTTAATACCTTTGCCAGTATAAACATTCAAGATGGAAAACGTTCAACACAGCAAGACATTTGATATCAGCTAGGTTTGTTATATGGCTACAATTGATTAAAAGGATGCGTCTTATCAGTACCAATACATCGATTTTTTTTTCGAAGGTATCTAAAATTTAATTGGCTGGGACAGCTGTGCATTTAAAAGCTTTTACCAAATGGCTTAAGTTCAGGCTCCCAGGCTCTTCACAAAACTGTTGAAAACCAGCTTTAAGCCATTAAGAGCACAAAAGCACATCATTAGGCTTATCTGGATGACATTTTCAATTGTCAGTAATAATCATGTAATCAGCTGGAAAATCAGTTTCAGCACCTAAAAACTTTAATTGAAAAATAAGGTTTCTGATTCATCCAATTAAGTCCAGCTGCAGCCAGCACAGTCCAAATTAACCATTTAGGCTTTGTGATCAACTCGGTTTAACCTTGTCTAGAGTAACTTTGCCAATGGACAACATTGATGATATTTCAACGGTATGTCGGGTTTTCATTCACAACCTTATCCCTCCACCAGAAGTAGCAAAGGTATTGGTAAACTAGTAGCAGCATTTCCTCAGTAGAATATGTCCTTACATTACCAAAAACCTCTAAGGGACAAAATACGCGCTCTAAAAAAGCGAACAGAGGCCATTTTGATAGCCAATGCAATTAACACAAGAAGCTTTATTGGAATGCAATGGTGGATTGAAAATTTCACATGCTGCTAAAAACATTATCAATACAGCAGCAGCCTGAATTATTTTTAACAAACAGATGCAAGTGGCTCTTCGGATGGGGGCGACAGATACATTTACCAGCTGTGGGGGCAGGTGGACTGTCCAAGAGGAAATGTTTTCTCCAAACATATGGTATTAAGTTTTAGAGTTATTGGGGGCATTTTATGGATTTAAAAGCCTATTGTTCTACAAAAAGAATCTGCATGTACAGATACAATTAGACAAAAAAACAGCTTTTGCATATATAATCACTATGGTGGAGTCAATCGTATCATGTTATTGTCTGGTCAATCAGATATGGCAATGGGTTTATTAAAGCACCAAATTTGGATTTCAGCAAGTTATATCCCAGGTAAAGAAACAATGTGGATGGCAGACAACTAGATCAGGTGTTTAAAGACAACACAGAATGGATGTTGAGTCCAGTAGTTTTTCCAGTAAAATTGTGATTCGATAGGGTTACCAGACATTGATCAGTTTGCATCAAGATAAATCATCAATTTCCTAAATATGTGTCTTGGGAAAACCCCCCCCGATCCAGATGCAGTAGCAAGTAGATGCTTTATCACACATTGGGGGAAAATGTTCTGTTTAATGCTTTCCCACCATTTGCTCTGGTTCAGCAATGTCTGAAGATAATAGAACAAGATTCTGCCACCGTAATTTATTGTGATTCCAAATTGGGCCCGACATTAAAGAACCATAATATGTCAAATTCCTAGCAGCAGTGATTTGTTATAAAACAGTAACAAAGAAATTCATCATTACAGTTTATATGAATTTGTTAACCCTGCCCAGGTTTTGACCAGAACCACTACAGGGGCTTGGATTGGTCTGATAGAACTATGATTATAGTCTCATCATGTCGAATAGCACTCAACAATATAGTGACACATATAAAGAAATGGGAAGTTTTTTGTAGACAATCAAATATATCATATCATACTTGAACATTTCAATTCAATTCAACTTAATGTCATGCACAGATACAATATGGGTACACACGAAATGCCAGTCATAGTGACAGTACAAGTGAAGCAATTTATAGGTAAAGACAGAAAATAAATACTGATGTGGAAACTCTATCGCGGGACTTCCGAGTGCAGCAGTGCGATGGTGTTATTATAGAAGTTACTACTCCCTCACCCTGCTGGTGCGGGACTAGCTCCTGTACCGCCTCCCCGATGGTGAGGAGGGCATACAGTCCATGGTTTAGGTGGGAGGGGTCACTTGATGATCTTCATTTCTTCTTCTTTTTTCCTTCTTTATCTTTCTTCTTTTTTTTTTTTTCTTCTTTTTTCTTTTTTCTTTTTTTTCTTTTTTTCTTTTTATCTTCTTTCTTCTTTTTTTCTTTATTTCTCTTCTTACTTTTCTTCTTTTCTTTCTTTTTTTTCTTTTCTTTTCATTTCATTCTTTCTTTTTTTCTTTTCTTCTTCGCTTTCTTTTTTCTTTTTGTTACTTATTTTTCTTTTTTCTTTCTTTCTTCATTTCTTTTTCCTTTTTTCCTTTTTATTTCTTTTCTTTCTTCTTTTTTTCATTCTTTCTTCTTTTTTTTATTTTTTTTTTTCCTTTCTTTTTTTCATTTTTTTTTTTTTTTTTAGCTTCTTTTTTTTCTTTCTTTTTTTTTCTTTTTCTTTTTTTCTTTTCCTTCTTGTTTTCTTCTTTTCTTTCTCTTTTTTTTTTTTCTTTTTTTCTTTTCTTTTTTTTAACTCTTTTTTATCTTTTATTTTCTTTCATCTTTTCTTCTTTTTTTTTATTATCTTTTTAACTTTAGCTTCTTCTTTTCTTTTTCTTCTTAGTTGTTTTTTTTATTTTCTTCTTCTTTTTTCTTTTCTTATCTTTCTTCTTTTTTTTTCTTTTATCTTCTTTCTTTCTTTTTCATTTTTATTTTTTTCTTTTCTTTCTTTTTTATCTTTTTTCTTCTTTTTCTCTTATCTTCCCTTTCTTCTTTTTTCTTTCTTTTTTTTCTTTTTATCTTTTCTTTTTATTTTTACTTTCTCTTCCTTTTCCTTTTTAATCTTTCATTTTTTTTTTCTTTTTTTCTTTCTTTTTTTTCTTTTCTCTTCTTTTTCCATCTTTATTTGCTTTTTTTCTTTTCTTACTTCTTTCTTCTTTTCCTTTCTTTCTTTCTTTCTCTTCTTCTTCTCTTCTTTTTTTATCTTTTTCTTTTTTCTTTCTTTTTTGGTCTTCTCTTTTCTTTTTTTTCTTTCTTTTCTTTTCACTTTTCTTTTCTTTCTTACTTTTTCTTTATCTTTTCTTTTCTTCTTTCTTGCTTTTTTTTCTTTTCCTTTTTTTTCTTTTTAATTTTTTTTTTTTCATTTCTTTTACTGATTTTTCTACTTTTTCCTTTCTATTCTTTTTCTTCCTTATTCTTTTTCTTTTTTTTCTCTATTTTCTTCTTATTATTTTTCTTCTTTCTTTGATCTTTTTTCTTCCTTTTTCTTCTTTTCTTCTCTCTTTTTTTTTTTCTTCTCTTTCTTTTTTCTTTTTTTCTTTTTTTATTTTCTTCTTTTCTTCTTTATCTCTTTTTTTCTTTTTTCTTTCTTTTTGTTTCTTTCTTTTTTTTCTTTTTCTTTCTCCTTTCTTTCTTTCTTCTTTCTTCTTTTTCTTCTTTTTTTTTTTTTTCTTCTTTTTTCTTTCATTTTATCATTTTTTTTTCTTTTTTTTTCTTCTTCCTTCTTTTTCCTTCTTTTCTTTTTTCTTCTTTCTTTTTTTTTCTTTATTATCTTTTTTTTTTTTTTCTTTCTATTCTTTCTTTTTTTTTTTTTTTCCGCTAGCCCATCTCAGACACCGTTCGGTGGAGGGCATCCATGGCAGGGAGCGGGGCACCGATGATGTGCTGGGGGGCGGTTTCACCACCACCCTTTTGTAGTGCCCTTCCCTGTCCTGCTATGGTGCAACAGCTGTACATAGCAGTTTCCAAACCTATTTGGAGTTCCTTGCTGGAGTTTGCATTTTGAGCAGCACGTAAGTTATAGTGCCATTAATAGTGCGCGTAGTGCTTTATCGCATCCTATTTAGGGACAAATTTCTGACCAGGAATCATTGGATCACATCCATTAATATCCCAATTTATGAAAGGAATCTTTAACAAAAATCCACCCAACCAAGATATTCGAAATTTGGGATGTCAGCATTGACTTACTTTACTTAGGCTATGGACTCCAATCAAGTATTATATCATTGAAAAGTTAACATTTAAATGAGTATCAAACAAAGCAGACCAGGGAGAACTGGAGCGAAGTAATGTTTCAAGCTACCCTATTAGATCCAACGTTGTGTGTAGTTAGACTTTGACTCTATATATAAAAGATACCAAGACTCTTTCGAGGTGATGAAAAAGCGTTAATGATTACGCATAAGAAACCACCTCACAAAAGCTACAGTATACAAAAATTTCGGGAGGTTAAAACAGGGTTTACTTTCAGCAGGAGTATACACTGAGTGTTCAAATCTCACGCACACCAGGGCAGCACTAACATCCGCGGTGAAGTTACAGGACGTACCACTGCGAACAACATTTTAGAGAAACCGCAGGGTGGTGTAAAGAAGAAACATTCAAAGTCTAAGATAAACCTGTTCCACAATGAGAACCAGGCTTTGGACACCGTGTTGGGTTCACTATATCACCTGCATTGTTTCGCTATCGATTTTTATTATCGATTATGTTATCACTTTATCTTTTTATTCACTTTTGTAATGATTTTCCCCCCAGATGTAAAAAAAGGGGGTTATTATATGTTCTTTTTATCATTAAAAGATTATGAAAAGAAACTAACACTGATCTGGTAAAAGTTAATTACTCATGTAATGTGTAGACCTAGCCCCGGACTGTCGTATGGAATGACTCTACAACATAAAAAAACACAGATGCTTCAAATCTTCACGTAGTCACTCATGTGACTTCCGAAGTAAAATGGTAAATTAAACGAGAACTCTACCATTCGAAGTTGATCGTTATTTTATGAGGAGTAACGATGAGGATTACGGCCCTCCACTCTCGACCCTCATAAAATAAATGATCATCTGGTAGTTCTAAATCTTGTTGAGCCTTACTATCTGCCTCTCCGGCTATTCATGTTCTGTGTTTTTAGGCCGCTGCTTTGAGTATGGCCGTTCCACGCCAGGCGGGGCTTCTTCCCGTAATA
>CM069133.1:122404568-122512959 GCA_035221665.1 Okamejei kenojei | reverse complement strand
TCACGTACATTAACATGATAATTTCAATGTCAATCTTTCCAATGTCAAACCTTCAATGGAGTCCTGTCTATGTAGAGTAAGTACAATGCTCACATCCCTAATCTCTGTGTTTTCTTGGTTTGGGTGGTTTATATTTAAAGATTCCTTTCATGAAATCTAGATTATTATTGGATGCGACCCAATTGATCTTGATCAGACATAAGCCCTAATAGACGACAAAAGCACTGGTGCAGTGATAATGGCACTGTAACGTAAATGTGCTGATAATGCAAATGGCAAGGAATTCCAAAAACATTTGCAATATTTACTGTATCATAAGAAATATTTGACTGTGTGCAAAGTCTTCCCATTTCTATAAGATGTGTTCATAATTGCTTTTGTGTGCATTGCGCCATGATGCCAACCATACTTTCATAGTTTGGTCCGACACTCCCTGCTCCTGTTGTGGTACTGGTTCTGATCCTGCAGATTACAAATTCATATAGCATACAATGGGGTCAAATTATCTTTAGTTACGGATAGTCAGATTTCACTACAGTTTGGATTCGTCTTATTTGGTTCTTTAATCATATTCTGCATTACTGGGAACCAAGGTTGTAAGTTGGCCAATTTGTAATACCAAAATCCAGAAGCAGGAATCTTGTTCTTTCTTATTCATCCGGGGCCTCTTGAATCAATAGCATATGGCGGAAAAGCATAAAAGAACATCGTTCCCATGTGTAATGGAAAAGCATCTACTGCTACTGCATCTGGATAGTGTTTCCAAGACACATTAGTAGGCAACTGATGATTAAGCCTAGATTGCAAACAAAATCTATTTCTGGCAACCCAAATTGGTTTACTATATTCTTTATTATTGATGATTAAGCATCCATTCCGATTATCTTTAAAATACCTGGACCTTTTCATCTGTACCAAATTGTCCTTACCCGGAATTGTAGCTTGATGAAATCCATTTGTGGCGACCCAATACTCCATTGCCATATCTCATTGGCCAGACAATCATGATTACTGACCTATCTCCCCCATGTGATAATGTTATTGCAAACGCCGTTTTAATTGCTAACTGTATTAACACATGTTGACCTTGTTTAAACAACAATATGGCTTTAAGTCCATTAACAGCACCCTATAAACTCCCAAATAGTTATACCATTAACTTGAGATAAACGGTTCTTCTTGAGCTTTCCATCTACCTCCACAACTGGAGGCGAATCTGTAGCCCCCCATCGAGAGCACTTAGCATCCGTTTGTTTAAAACCATTTCCAGGTTATTTAATCTGTTATTCTTTAGCAGACTGTGGGGTCATTTTCAACCACCATTGTAATTCCAACGGCTTCTTTTGTTAATTGCATAGGGCTATCAAAGTGACCTGCTCCTTCTCTTTAAGAGCCCTTAATTTTGTCCCTTTGATGATTTTGATAATGTAATGGACAAATTTCCACTGCCAGAAAATGCTGGTACCAGTTTTCGCAATGGTTTTCGCCATTCTCGGATGGAGGGTAGGTTTGTGAATTAGGTAATTACAAGTCATCAAGATGTCATTGGCCTTCTCTGTTTGCAAAGTAACTAACATAGTCCACGAGTTAATTACAAACCTCAAAATGTTAATGATTGTGTAGCTGCAGCTGGGGACTTAATTGGATGGAATCAAAACCCTAGTTTTCAAACAAAGTTTAGTAACTGAAACTGGTGTGCTCAGTTGACTCTTGAGTATCACTAATGATCTGAATATCATCACTGATAAGCCATAACAATGTGTTTTGTGCTTCTTAATAGGGCTATAAATGGTTTCAAAACACAGTTTTGCAAGAGTCTAGGATCCCAAAAATCTATCATTGGTAAAGCTTTTATACTGCCATAATTGCCCCCAGCAATTTAAATTTTAAATACTCCTGAAGCATTGATGAATGCTACAGTAATAATAGGCATCCTTCAAATCAATTTAGCCATTTAACACCCCTGCGAGAGAAGTTATTTGCAGTACTGAATGTCTTCATCTTAATGTTGTATTTACATAGTATTCAGTTCTGTAAGTCCTGAATAATTCTGCAACACCATATTTTTTATCTCTTCGAAATATATTGAGACAAATTGTTGCTTATGTTCATAAGTCTTTCAATTACGCTTTTCCAGATAAATTGTCAATTTCCACATTAATCTCCATTCTTTCCTCTGCAGAAATCAATAAGCTTAAGCCAGTCTATTCTGTAAGGAGGATTAACCCCTTCTTTAAAAATAATAATGGCTCTGAAAATGCTTGTAATTACATATCGATCAGAAGTAATGTTTAAGCCAGGAATTATAAAATTTTTGCAATTCCCTCCAACTGGAGGGTCATCCGCAGTTTCTTAAGTATTAAGTCTTTAATACCTCTCCGTATGAGCATGGTGGTCTCCTTCTTCCCGAATACAGGGAAGCACCTGCCTGCACGCTCGATAGTATTTTCGTGACAAATCTTCTGCTTCTATAATGGAACTCGAAACCCTGCGGGTTGAAAACCCTTCTTTGTCCAAATACAAAAGGTTAAACATTGCTAATATATTTAGCTTCGTCATTCAACTCTTTCAGCTGTTTCGGCAAATTTTCTCCAAACAAATACCGGAGCTTGAACCTCACATTTCTTGACACAGGGCTTGCAAATCAAGGGTGAAATATTGGGCCGAATCGCGTTTTCCTCATGCAATTTAATTTTTCATAGATGTATTACATAATAAGCCAACATATCCTTGTGAATCTTTTTCCGTTTCCTGGTTTCTCCAGTTGTGCATGGCCGTAATGGCGGCAGAAATTTAATTTGAGCACCTTTGAAACTTCATTTAGGGCTCTCATACTTGGAAGGCATAGACGCTCCATATCCTCGGATTCACAGTTAGGTACTTCCAAGAGGCACATGTCTTGTGAGCTTTATATAAATTATGATGTTTCATTCTTCACAGAATGTGAAGTTGGTGAGATTACTTATGAATTTATGTTTGCAGCTAGGAATTTCTTCATTGCCTCACCACTTCCTTCTGGTTAGCAAACTATTCTTGTGCTATCCAGGCAACATTAGGCCTTTTTCTTTTTACTCTTGTGGTGTGCTTTCAAAAAGCCATATAGCACCAGACAGGGTCTGCCTTCTGCAGCCCTAAATCAATTGGGATATCATCCCTGTGACTTCTTCCAGCCCAAATCCTGGAGCCGGAGTATAATATTCCCAACTTGGCCCACAGCATATTCTCATATTCAAAACCATCAGGGATTTTTGGGATACATTGGGTACTTGACCCTGTCTCAGTTTTATTGTTTGGAGGAACTTCTCCATATGCTCCATTTGTAGAACAAAGTTTTATTGTCTGGAGGTCTTTCAATATCAGAGTAATCAGAAACCACGGGCTCTCAGATTTCATTTTGCATTTTTTAGGAACCATTTTACTACGTTGTTATTATTTTGGATGAATCTGGAAACTCACTATCGGGTACATGCAGGGCAACGGTTCGGGATACGGGGGGTCCGCACTAACTTCGCGTCCGTATTTTTAACGTTTCACCCGGGAACATCTTTTTTACCGCGAAAACTTCTTTCCCGATTTCTCATTTTTCTTTAAAATTCAGTGCTCAATCAGCACGTTACGTGGCGCTAAATTTTCTTTTTTAGTTTAGTTTTTGTGGAGCACCCTGCGTTAACCTTAAAAAATCGCCCCGGTGTAACTTGACTTACTGCGGGGCAGTTACCGACTATGTCGCTGGAGGAGCTGTACTTACTGCTGCTCCTCTCGCGCCGTCAGGTTGACGTCATGCCGTTGCCGAGGAGGCGGGGTCTTCACGTTAGTCACTACGTGATACGAGTTAACAATGGATAGTACAATGTTTGTTTGCCTCAGTGAATGCTCTGATGTATCAGAAACAGCCCAGGCCATTCTGCCATAATGAAACTAAATTTTTTTCAAAGGGTACAACAGTATTATTATGGGTGTGATGATGTCAAGATTTATCAGGTGTCAGGCAGGGTTCACAACATTAAACAGTCATTAACCAGTCTTTGAGTTTGTTTTTTGTCTAGTTTAGGATACAGTGTGGAAACAGGACCTTCGGCCAACCAAGTCTGCACAGATCAGCAGATCCTCAACACTAACTCTTACCCTGCACCGTTCGGTAGTACAAATTTTAATTTATTCCAAGTCGATTAACCTACAAACCTGTACGTCTTTGGAGTAAGGAGGAAAATCAAATATCTCGGAGGTTAAACCCACGCAGTGTCACGGGTGAGAATCGTACAAACTCCGAAACAGAACAAGCACCCGCAGTCAGGATTGAAACCCAGGTCTCGGGCATAGTAAGGCAGCATCTCTAACACCCATGCCACCCCTTCTGGCAGATTAAATCCTAGCATAATTTAAAAAATTCTGAAGAACCATGCAGGTGAGTTAGCGTGAAAATATCCTCAGTGAAAAAGTTGGATTTACCAGGATGTTGCCCTAGACAAAGGTGTATTAAGGATATAAAGAGAGATTTATCGGGTGCGTCAGAGGCTGAGAGGTAACGTAATAGAATGTGATGTATTATGAAAAGGCATAGACATGCAGAGAATCATTCTCCAGGGTGGAAAGGACTAATATTAGTGCGGCCCTGCTTTAAGTCAAAAGGGTTAACTTTTTTAAAGACGATTTATACGGCAATATTTTATTGTATTGAGAGTTGGTAGTGCCGGAACACATTCACAAGTCATCGCACTCTCCCTCCTCAGTCCCTATTGCCCTCGCCATACATCCCTCTCCCCACCCTCCACACCACCCTCTCTCTACTTCCTCTCCTCACCCCTTCTCTCCCCTCCTCCATTCCTCCCTTATCTCGCAATCCCTCTTCCTTCCCCTATCATCCTCCTTTCCACCTCATTCCCCCAGCTCTCCCTCCCCTCCTCTTCACCCTCCTTTCTTTCCTCCACTTCCCCACTCCCTCCCTCACTCTCCATCCCTCTCCTTTTCCCCTACCCTCAGTCACTCCCCTCCCTCCTTAATCGCTCTCCCTACCCATCCCATCCCACTATCCCCCTGCTACCCACTCTTCACCTCCCCATTATCCCACCCCCCCACTCTCCTCACCTCCCCCACTGCCTTCCGCTCCCTCTATCCCCCCCCCCTGCTCTCCCACTCTCCCTCCCTCAACTCCACCAGTTTCCCTCCCTCACCCCCTCTATCCCCCTGCACTCCCACTCCTCACCTCCCCCCTATCCCACTACCCCCACAATGAAAATCCCCACGTGAGACCAGGACCAATTGGGCGTCAAGGGGGAGGTCTGAGCCAATCAATCGATCCCACTTGGGGGAGGTGGGGGGAGGGCGGCATAGGTGCACGCTCCCCCCAATTGGGACCTGGACCAATTGGGTCATTTTTAAATCACAATTTTTTTTAAAAGAAATTCTACATGAAAATCACGTTTTTCTTTAAAAAAAACCTAAAACACAATGTTAACTGTTACTGAAAACAGGTGAATTTGATTAAAACTGAGGGTTTTTCTAGAATAAAATCAATGTCAATGAAAATCTTTTTTTAAATGAGTTTCAGGATCCTATTATGGCGTCATTGTGACACCCCAGGACGTGAATGCAGCTGATGGGCAGGACAAGTGGAAAAGTGTTTTTTTGTAAAGTTTAAAATGTCAATAACTTGTAAAATAAACCATCAATCTGAACAAAGCATGACTATTGCACACCCCAGGGCAATGGTGAGTAAGGTGGGTCAAAAATTGTAATGCTATCGTGTACCGTTTTGGCGGAGTTTCCAGAACTCACTCATATACAAACAAACAAACAAACAAGATGAGAGTTTTTGTAATATATAGATAAATGGCAGGGAATGGAGAGATATGGACCACATGCAGGTAAAAGTGTGGTTTAAATTGGCATCATGGATGGCACACACTTTGTGGGCTGAAGGGCCTGTTGCTTTGCTGTCTCATTCCATATTCCATGTGCCTGGCCTTCTCACTGCACATGTTACTCTACAAACAGTTAGGCCAGTCAGCTGATGGTGTAATATGACACTATCCTAGCAAGGCAGGGGCTGCTCACTTTCCAGGTTACCTGCTGCCTCGTTCCCAGATAAAATAAGAGCACCTGATCTTTAATTATCAGAATTAGCAGCAGCAGGAAATATCAAAAGGCACCAATGGATTGGTGTCAGAGGTTGTGGGAAGAAAGCAGGAGGATGGGGTAAGAAGAAAGAGAAAGATCAGCCACAATTGAATGCTGGAGTAGGCTTAATGTGCTGGGCTTAATTAATGGGCTTAATTTTTCTCCTATCACTTATGATCTTATGATTGGCTACATGAGTTTATTTCTCTGTCAGAACAGCAGCAGATTTCAGAAGGCAGGATTAGTTGAGTGAATTTTAAAAAAGAGTATAAAAGCATGAGGGGGATAGATGGGGTGAATGCACGATAAAAAAAATCTAGAGTAGGGGAATCAAGAACCAGTGGACTTGGGTTTGAGGTGAGAAGGGAAATAATTAATAGAAACCTGAGTGGCAACTTTTTCATACAGAGGCCAGTGGGTATATGGAACAAGCTGCCAGAGGAAGTAGTTGAGGCAGGTACGACAGGCCTACCACCAATTTTCCAACAACTGAGGGTCCTGCACCTCCTTTATTCCAGACAAAGTTATGAGAACATGATTGAAATCCCTCCCAGAAGTCCACCCGGAATTGTGGTGCCTAGGCTGGGTGAGGCAGCCAATCTCGGCCCGGTGACTAGGATTCAATCATACTGCTGATGCTGCCTACATAGTGTTTGCACCTTCTTTCTGCATCCATGCGGGTTACATCCAGGTTCTCTAGTTTCCTTCCACATCCCAAAGACATGGAGATTAGTCAGTTAACTGGCAACTACAAATTAACCTTTTTATGTAGGTGAGTGACGGAATATGGGGACGGGATGAGAACATGAACACAGTGGTGCTGAGGTAGAGTTGCTGCCTTACAGTGTCACCCCCCCCTTAACCAGGTTCAATCTGACTATGGTTGCTTGTCTGTACTGAGAGTTTGTACGATCTCCCCATGACCTGCGTGGGTTTTCTCCGAGATCTTTCGTTTTCCCCCACGCTCCAAAGACATACAGGTTTGTAGGTTGAAAGGGCTTGGTGTTAATGTAAATTGTCCCTAGTGTGTAGGATAACGTTAATGTGTGGGGATCACTGGTCAGTGCGGACTCAGTGGGCCAAAAGGCCTGTTTCCGCCACTGTATCTCGAAGCTAAAATGAAAACAAAAATCGGATTAGTGCAGTAAGAGTATAAATGGTTGGTTAATTGATTATACGGACTTTGTCGAATAAGGGCTTATTTCCTTTTGCATGAGCCTAAATCTCAAATTCTCTTAGAAACAAAAGTGAGAGAGATTTTTGGAAGCATTTGACAGGTTTTACTGGGTTTATCCAGGGATTTCACCAGAACAGTCATTTAAGATTGCAGTGGTTTAACAAGAAGGCTCAACACCTCACCCTTGAATGCATTTTAAAGACGGGCAATAAATGCTGGACGTATTAACAAAGGCCGCATCTCAAACTATGAATAAAGGAGAATTTTATCCACTATGCCTCTGTCAGGATAATGAGGGGGGCACACATTGGCAAAGAACCTCCAAACAATCCCATTTGCATGTTAGAATTTTTTTTCTTTGCTTTCCCCTTAGGCGTAGAAAAATAGAGAACTTTTTTTTACCTGTAATAGGCTTTAGGGATTCTTGTAAGGGTGGAAAGCAAATAAAATTGCAGATGCTGAAATTTGAAAAAGTAACAGAAATACTACAAAAGCTCAGCCAGTCATGTCATCAGCAATGACGTAGCTTTAACACAGGCACATGAGCTCAATAGTCCATTCAGCAGCTATATAATTCCACCTTAATACAGGCATTTATTTTGCTCTGTCCATTGCTCTACCCTGGTCATTCCCTCCTCCCCTTTCCAATCAGGCAAGAGTTACAGAGCAAAGATCATAGTATCTTTGGTACAGAGGTTGGAAAATGCAGACCTTCAGGGTCAGCTGCTATCAGACAACTGAACCGTTCTCTTATCAGCTGCAATGGGTCCTGACCTCCCATCGACCTAATTGGAGACCTTTGAACTATATTTAATTGGAATTTATCAGGCTTTATCGTGCACAAATGTTGTACCCTTTCACCTTTATCTGTCCACTGCGGACGGCTTGGTTGTAATCATGTATAGTCGTCTTTGACTGGCAAACAAGCAAAAAACATGCTTTCACTGTGACAATAATAAATGAAACTAATCAAAAATAATCCATGCAAAATAAAGGAAGTTGGAAGGGCCAAGTGGATGAAGTGTTTGTGGATGAGTCTTTTGGGATAAACAACCACTGTTCTATTTTGTTTACGATAGTTATGGATAGAGACAGGGCGGGCACGCAAGTTAAAAATCTAAATTTGCCAACTTTGAAGCAACTTGCAGATTCGTTGAAGAAAACGGAACATGTGGAAAGTGAGATGTTTTTAAAAGTGTGCTGACAAGAGTCCAGGACCTGCATGCTCCTGTTACAGTGAAGGGCAATGCAGGTGGGTGTAAGGAAGCTTGGAATATGAGAAAAAAATATGCTCTAATGAAGACTAAGATGGGAGCACGGTGCAGGTGCAGGCAACTGGGATAAAGTGTATCCCTGGAGGAGTTTCGGGAACTGAGGAGCATGCTAAAAAAGGAAATCAGGAGGGCAAAAATGAGACAGTATTTAGCTCTGGCAGATAATATTAAGGACTAGACTAAGTGGTACCTATTGGGTCCTAGCCACCCGGGAGGCTTGGTCTCCCAATGCAACCCATTCCCCAACGCAATATTCCACCACTCCCTCGTTCCCCCAACACAATGTGTGGGCGGGGGGTGTGTGTGGGTGGGGGGTGATGTGTCAGGGGGTGGTAGGGGGGGTGGTGTTGTGGTTAGGGTGGTGTGTTGTGGGGGGTGGGTGTGGGAGAGTATTGTGGGGGGCGGGGGTGTGTGTGTGGGCAATGGGGGATGTGTGGGGGGTTGTGTGGGCAGGGGGAGGTGTTGTGGGCAGGTGGGGCTTGTGGGCAGGGGGTTTGTGGGGGTGGAGGTGTGTGTGGGAGGATAGGTAATGTGGGGGGATGGCTGTGTGTGGGGGGTTGTGGGGGGTTTTGGGCGGTGTTGTGGGGTGGGTTGTAAGGGGGCGTTGTGGGGGTAGGGGCGTATGTGGGCGGGGGGGGTTGTGGGGCGAGGGGGGGGGTGGGCAGGGTGGCAGTTGTGGGGAAGATGGGTGTGTGAGTGGGGGGGTTATGGGGGTGGGGGTGTGTGGTGTGCGGGTTTGTGGGGGGTGAAGAGAGCTGTGTGGGCAGGGGAGGGGGGAGAGGATTTGGAGGAGGAAAGTTGGGGAAAGAGCAATGGGGAGAGGGGGATATCACGGGGGGAGAGGGCAGGAGCCAGTGAGGGGAACCAGAGGGGTAGGAGCTGGAGCTGGTGCGACGGGTCCTCACAAAACCATCTCTGGTCGTTCTCCTCTGCCGGAATCAGAATCTGTGCTTTCCATTTGGCGACATCGGCGACATCTCTGACTCCGGGCTTGGGTGGGCTGACTCCGGGCAGGGCTGGGCTGACTCTGGAACTGGGCTGACTCTGGGATGGGCTGACTCTGGACTGGGCTGACTTGGACTGGGGCTGACTCCGGGCTGACTCCGGGCTGACTCCGGGCTGACTCCGGGCTGACTGCAGGCTGACTGCAGGCTGACTCCTGACTGACTACTCCGGGCTGGGCCGGGCTGACTCTGGACTGGGCTGGCTCCGGACTGGACTGGGCTGACTCCGGGCTGACTCCGGGCTGACTCCGGGCTGACTCCGGGCTGACTCCGGGCTGACTCCGGGCTGACTCCGGGCTGGGCTGGGCCGGGCTGACTGCAGGCTGTCTCCAGGCATTGCTGGGCTGGCTCCGGACTGGACTGGGCTGATTCCGGGCTGCTTCTGGTCCCTCCAAAAATTGTGTCTGGTTGGAGACCTCCGCCGGCATTCCTCAGCTCCAGTAAAGACGTGATGGCACAAGATGCGGCGGACCGTCCTGGGGAGTGACAGAAGAATACACTAATCCACGCGGCGCTGACTGGCAGGAGAGGTGATCGATCTGCGCACAAGGGGTTTTAAAGATCTTTAAACCTCGCTAACTTTTACAACATTCAACCGATCGGAACAAAACTTGGTGCACTCGCAGCACAGGAGAACAGTTGGTAAGCCGGTGAAAATCGTAGCGCTATCACGTACCATATTTGCGCAAATAAAAAGACTGTGCAAACCAGAAGATAGATAGATAGATAGATAGATAGATAGATAGATAGATAGATAGATAGATAGATAGATAGATAGATAGATAGATAGATAGATAGATAGATAGATACGATAGATAGATAGATAGATTAGATAGATAGATAGATAGATAGATAGATAGATAGATAGATAGATAGATAGATAGATAGATAGATAGATAGATAGATAGATAGATAGATAGATAGATAGATAGATAGATAGTAGACTAAGTGGGACGCATTGGGTCCCATCTTCTCACAGGAGGGCTGGTCCCCCGACGCAATATTCCACATCTCCACCAATTCCAATATTGGTGGGCAGTGGAGTTGGGGGGGGCAAAGGGAGGCTTTCTCGAGCGCAAGTATGGGTGTTGTGGACTAAAGGGACTGGTTTCCAGAGGGCTAGTATGTACATTGTGGGCCAAATAGATTCTTGAGCTGGCAGCTCAGTCACTCAGGCCTGGTGGGTGGCGGCTCAGTCACTCAGGCCTGGTGGGCTGGCTGCTCAGTCACTCAGGCCTAGTGGGCTGGCAGCTCAGTCACTCAGGCCTGGAGGGCTGACAGCTCAGAAACTGCCGGAAATTCTGTGCAAAACAGGAGATAGATTCTGTGGGAGAGAAGGGGGAGAGGGTGGAGAATCAATTTTAGACATTTTTCATCTATTTCTTCAGATCACAGCAATGAAGGAGGAAAGTCTATCCTGGCCTGGATCTCACAGGGAGCCAATGAAGGGAAGGAAAAAATACTGGGGTGAGATTTAATAATTGCAGGGGGAATACTTACCGATGGGCAGAAGGGACTCCTCCTGGGATAGCACAGGCCTGATGGGCTGAAGGGATACTTTAAAAGAAAGTGAAATCTCAGTGAAGGCCCTTTTTCTGGACAGTTATGGATAGAAAGTATATAGATTATGGAAAAAAGGGTAACCAGAGAGCGAATAGGACCCCTCAAGAATCAAAGCCATTAACTCTGTGTGGTGCCACATGAGATGGGCAAGGTCTTCAATGAATATTTCTCCTCTGTTGCTACCATGGAGAAAGACAAGAGGACATGGGAACTTAGGGCAGTCAATTGAAGTGTCTTGAGAGCAGTCAGTATTATGAGTCAAGGAAGTTCTTATGCATGTGACAGAAGACAAAACTCCCGGGCCAGATCATATGTATCCGAGGACACTGTGGGAAACCAGAGCGAAAATTACAGGTCCCCTGGTAGAAATTTACAAGTCATCATTAAAGACAGGTGAGGTGCCAGAAAACTGGAAGCTGGCAAATGTTATGGTTATGCATCTATTTCAGAAGGGCAACAGGGAAAAACCTGAGAACCACAAGTCAATGAGTCTAACATCTGTGGTGGGAATGTTACCCAGGAATATCCTGATGGATAAGATAAATATACATTTATATGGACAGGGGTTGAATAGGGATAGTCAGCATGGCTTTGTACATGGGAGATCGTGCTCACAAATCTGATTGAGTTTTTTGATGATGTGACCAAAAAGGTTAACGAGGGCAGAGCTCTCCCTCAAGGAATGGAGGGATAGAATTATGTGCATTCAAATAGGAGTTGGTCTTGGCATCATGTTCGGCACAGACATTGTGTACTGAAGGACCTGTTCTCCTGCTGTACTGTTGTATCTTCTATGAAACAAATCATCTGATGGCTAAGTGCTCAAAAATCATTTCTTAGTCTAATTTACATGAATTCTGTCCTTTATAACCCCTTGTCCTATTGTCTTTCTCCATGGTAACAGCAGAGCAGAAATATTCATTGAAGACCTTGGCCATCTTCTGTGGCACCACACAGTTAATGGCTTTGATTCTTGAGTGGCCCTATTCTCTCTCTGGTTACCCTTTTTTCCTTAATATACATTAAATCTCTTGGGATTATTATCTAGCTATATAACTAAAAGTCTCATCTTATCCTTTACACCCCTCAGTCAACCTTAATCATAAGAACTGAGTGAGGTGTTTTTTTTTAATAGTTGCATTGCTTTCCTGGAAATTGATGTAACATCTCTTTGAGCCTATACGGTTCATGCTCTACCTGTGAACTCTATCCAGTTTTTACATTCCACACCACTTCTGGTCCTTGTTATCTGGTCAAAATCGGGGAACCAAGCTCAAATTACTCATTCAGCAAACTCCATTAATTGGCATATGAATATAGCTTTTCTATTCTATTTGTCTTTGCACATCAAGATCATAGAAAACATAGAAACATAGAAAACAGGTGCAGGAGTAGGCCATTCGGCCCTTCGAGCCTGCTCCGCCATTCAATATGATCATGGCTGATCATCCAACTCAGTATCCTGTACCTGCCTTCTCTCCATACCCCCTGGCCCTTTTAACCACAAGGGCCACATCTAACTCCTTCTTAAATATAGCCAATGAACTGGCCTCAACTACCTCCTGTGGCAGAGAATTCCACAGCATTCTAAGAATAGTCAAGAATGCATTGTCACTATTTAAATATTTCAATTCGAAGAAAACAGATTTTTCATATAGTGAGTGAGAATGAAAAGAAATTTGGTGAGGAAGATAAATTTGTCTAAATATGTGTTTATTGCTGCTGTGTATTCAGTCTGATGGAAGTTCCCAGCTGAAATTTAACTTCAAAGACTCATAAGATGTGGCTGAGAAACACAAAAAGACTTACCACCTACCTATTAGCTGATTTGCTATTTAATAACTGGTCATATGCTAAGAGAATGGAGCGACTGGGCTTGTAGGATGAGAGGATATCTTATTGAAACATATAAGATTATTAAGGGTCTGGACACGCTAGAGGCAGGAAACATGTTCCCAGTGTTGGGGGAGTCCAGAACCAGGGGCCCCAATTTAAGAATAAGGGGTAAGCCATTTAGAACGGAGATGAGGAAACACTTTTTCACACAGAGAGTTGTGAGTTTGTGGAATTCTCTGCCTCAGGGGGCGGTCAAGGCCGGTTCTCTGGATACTTTTCAGAGAGAGCTAGAGTTCAGGGGAGTCATATCCCTGACTCCGCTCTTAAAGATTGCGGAGTCAGGGGATATGAGGAGAAGGCAGGAACGGGGTACTGATTGGGGATGATGAGCCATGATCACATTGAATGGCGGTGCTGGCTCGAAGGGGCGAATGGCCTACTACTGCACCTATTGTCTATTGTCAGGATTTAATTGATATTATTGGTTACGTGCCCCAGTTTGATTTATGGTGGGGAGAATTAATTGAAACATCATACTCAGAGAAAGGCAAGACACAGTAATTTCCTTACCTTATCAGCAGTCTTATAGTGCTCAAATGTATTTAAATGTACTGCAGAGCAGGTAGGGATTCTTCACACAGTGTCAGCCGGATAATTGTATTTGGTTCGCTCTGATTGTGATGTTTCTCTCTGAAAACAGATCCATAGAATGGAAAATTATGACATCTGTGGTCATAAGTTTAATTTTTACAATTTGCTGCATTTAGATATCTTTCAACTACATTACAGAATTTTATTTATTTTGTTCAACATAATACAATGCACTCCACAATGATGATAATAGACCTATTTCTCTGTGAGGCAACAGTTTCATTTGTACTTGGTTTTTGGAGTAAAATGTTTGCAATCTTTTCTTGACAAGTACACCTAAATTACGCCATTTCATAAACTTCCAAGTTATTCATGCAGTTGACAAAATGTAAATGAATGGCTTCAGAATACAAAAACATTCAACCAGTGTATGATATGAACCATTGCCTCACAGCACTGTTTTAATCATCACCTCAGATGAACTGGGTTAGGGTTTACAGATGCTTCTGCAACTGGAATATTATGTCCAATAGGATTCCACAGAGTGATATACTTGGCCCCTTAAGGGCCTGTCCCACCTACATGATTTTTTTCTTCGACTGCCGGCAATCGCAGCAGGTTGCTAGAAATTTTCAACATGTTGAAAATGCAGCGGCGACCAGAAAAAGGTGCAACTCTTTGAGCGACTACTCACGACCATACAGGCGTCACCCCGCGACGCCTGTAGGACAGGCCCTTTAGTGTCAATGGAATGTATCAGAGGCTTCAATATAAATGTATGGAGTGTGGTAAAATAGTTTGTAGATCATATAAAAATTTGCGATGATGTTGACTATGAGGTAGAAAACTTTAGAATGCGGGCGGATGTAAATGAACTGGTCATTTGGGCAGAAAAAATAGGCAACAAAATTCAATCCAGAGAAATGTGAGGGAATGGAATAGGAGAGGTGCGATAAAAAACAGGAACATAAAATAACTGGGAGAATACTGAAAAATGGGGAGGAACACAGAGTCTTGGAGTATATGTCCTCAAACCCAAACGGTCTTTGGACAGCCCAATTAAGTGGCAAAAATAAAAAAGCTTTACTAAGGGGGGAACCGGCAGAGGGCCACCAAGAACGCAGAGAGGACATGGTGAGATGCTGCTGAGAATGATGGGGGGCCCCAGTGGGGGGCTGTGGAGAACAAAAGGCTAACAGGTGGGGGGCTGTCTGCTAGCAGAAAATATGACTGTTGGTGAACTTTTGTAACTCTATCAATGCCTGGAAAGTGGCGACTCTGGTGCACTGCCTGGTTGTGGTCGGCTGTATGGCTCTACCGGGTTCAATAGTTGCATGCAAAAAATGTATTTGACTGTACCTGGTACAAGTGACGATAAAGTATCATTGATCATTCATTAGATCTAGATGGTGAAAACAAAATTAATCTGTTTCCCTTAATAAGGACACGAAAACTATAGGGCATGAGATGTGAATTATTTAATAGAAAATTCAGAGAGGAGTTGAGGATTTGCTTTTCATCCAGAGTGCACTGAGGGCATTGGAACTTATTGTCTGAAAGGAAGATAGGATCAGTAATCATCATCACATTAAGATAACATGTTGAGGTGCACATCAATCGCTGTGAGCTGCAGGAATATGGGGTGAGTGCTGAAAGGTGGGATTAAGTTTGGTAGTTTAAAGGTGGGATTAAGTTTGGTACACCAACGGGGACTCCGAACGATTGGCAGCCTCGCCAACAGTTTGTATTTTCATCTTGTTTTTATTTTTATAAGTTTGTGTAAATGTTCTCTGGTTTGTTTTATGTTGGGGGAGGGAGAGGGAGGGGGAAACATTTTTTTCAGTTTCCTACCCTGCAGGAGTCTCGATGTCGCATCTCCGGTCACCTTGCGGCCTATCATCGATGGAGCTGTAAGGCCTCCTCGGACTGACCTTGGGGCCCCACCACAGGGCGCAGACATAATATCGGAGCCGATCCCTTGCCTGGGATCGTTCCAACTGCGGCCTGTGGACTTACCATCAAGACCTCGCAGTCTCGGGAAAGGCTAATCGGGAGCTCCGACTAATGCAGAGACTCGACCCGCCCCGACGCGGGGTTCGATCACCCGGCGCGGGGGCGCTGACATCCCCCCGATGCAGGAGCTGGATTGCACGGACGCGGAGAGCTCAAAACGCCGCTGGCTACAGGAGAGAAGATCATCCCATCAACGGAGGGCTCGAGGCCCCCGACCGGGGGAGAGCTAATGGAAAAGTTTGAACTTTTTTTCGCCTTCCATCACAGTGAGGAGTCTCTGTAGTGGATGTTTATGTTAACATGTGTTTTGTGGGTTCTGTTGTGTTTTTTATTTTTATGATTGACTTAGCAAATTAAATTCCTCGTATGTTGCTAAAACATACTTGGCTATTGAAGTAATATTTGTGATTGTGATTGTGGGTTATTTTTCGACCAGCATGAATAGAAATCAAATAGACACAAAAAAGCTGGAGTATCTCAACAGGTCAGACAGCATCTCTGGAGAAATGATCTGAAGAAAGGTCTTGACCCGAAACATCACCTATTCCTTTTCTCCAGATATGCTGTCTGACCTGTTGTGTTATCTCAGCTTTTTGTGTCTATCTTCATTTTAAACCAGCATCTGCAGTTCCTTCCTACGTGAGTAAAATTGCCAGTCTGGCCGCCCTCTAAGATATACTTTTTTTTACACTGATCTTATATTGGGTTCAGCTACTTTAGTCATTTACCTGCCAGATGCACGTGTGAGGAAATTTGGATATTATCGCTTATTTTAGATCCTCCAAGGAATTGAGAAATAGACAACAGACAATAGACAATAGCTGCAGGAGTAGGGCATTTGGCCCTTCGAGCCAGCATCGCCATTCAATGTGATCATGGCTGATCATCCCCAATCAGAACCCCGTTCCTGCCTTCTTCCCATATCCCCTGACTCAGCTATTTTTAAGAGCCCAATCTAACTCTCTCTTGAAAGCATCCAGAGAACCTGCCTCCACCGCCCTCTGAGGCAGAGAATTCCACAGACTCACCACTCTCTGTGAGAAAAAGTGTTTGCTAAATAGCTTACTCCTTATTCTTAAACTGTGGCCCCTGGTTGTGGACTCTCCCAATATCGGGAAACATGTTTCCTGTCTGTAGCGTGTTTATCTTCAGTTTTAAAACCAGCATTTTGCAGTTTTGGTGTTTTGTCAATTAGTATGTGTTTGCCAATGATCACCTGATTTGTCTTCCATCATGTAGTCCTGCTGAAAACTGACCATAACATGAATGAACTATCTTCAAGAAAAAAATATTAATCATTATAATTGCTTAGGCATTAGACAGGAGTTTCAGGGAATAATTCAGAAGATGCAGGATCTTTTCATCCCAAAGAGCAAGAAAGATTCTAAAGGGATAATGAAGCGACCATGGTTGACAAGGGAAGTCAAAGACAACATAAAACCCCAAGAGAAGGCATATAATACTGCATAGATTAGTGGAAAGCTAGAGGATTGTGAACCTTTTAAAAGCCAACAGATGGTGACTAAAAAGGCGATACAGGGAGTAATGATGAAATATGAAGGTAAGCTAGCTAATAATATAAAAGTGGATTGCAAATGTTTCTTCAGATACATAAAGAGTAAGAGAGATGCAAGAGTAGATATAGGAAAATTATGCTGGAGAGGTGATAAAGGGGGAATAAAGAAATGGCAGATGAATTGATTGTTTTTTATTGTCAGTCTTCACAGCAAAAACACCAGCAAAGTGCCTGGAATTCAAGTCAGGACACAGAGGTTAGTGGAGGCAGAGACAGGAGACAGAGTTCCGCAGGGCTCGGTGCTGGGGTCACAGCTCTTCATGTTGTAAATCAATGATTTGGACAAGGGGATTGAAGGCTTTGTGGCCAAGTTTGCAGATGATACAAAGATATGTGGAAGGGCAGGTAGTACAGAGAAAGCCAGGACTCTGCAGATTGACCTGGACAGGTTGGGAGTGTGGGCAAAGAAATGGCAGATGGAATACAACATGGCAAAGTGTGGAGTCATGCATTTTGGTAGTAAGAATAAAGGCATAGACCATTTTCTAAATTGGGAAATCATTCAGATATCAGAGGTGTAAATGGACATGTGAATGCTGGTGTAGGATTCCCAAAAGGCTAATTTGCAAGTTAAATAGATAGTAAGGCAGACAAATGGAATGTAAGCATTTATCTCAAGAGGATTAGAATATAAAAACTTGGATGTAATGCAGAGGCTTTATAAGACACTGGTCAGACTGCATTTGGGGTATTGTGATTTGGGCCCTATATCTGAGGAAGGATGTGCTGGCATTGGAGGGTCCAGAGGAGGTTTACGAGAATGATCGCAGGGTTGATTGGGTTAACGTATGATGAACATTAGATTGCACTAGTGTTTAGAAGGATGAAGGGGAACCTCATTGACACTTACCTAATAGAGAAAAGCCTGGAGAGAGAATGGGTATGGGGAGGATGTTTCCATGGTAAGGAAATGAAGATGAATTCTTTATTCAGAGTTTGGTGAATTTGTGGAATTCATTGCCACAGAAGGCTGTGGAGGTTAAGTTATTGGGTATTTTTAAGGGGGAGATTGACACATTCTTGATTAGTAAGAGTGTCAAAGGTTATGGGGAGAAGACGGGAGAATAGGGCTGAGGGAAAGACAATTTCAGCCATGATTGAATGGCCTATGACTTATAAACCTACAATATGTATATCTTTCTTTCAGCTCCCTTAGGCTGTAATTCTTTAGGCTGCACATTCTCGGGATGTGCTCCTTTGTGGAAGATCGAAAAGATGGAATAAACCCTTTGATGTCATGAGTTGAAGGCTTCGGGCAATGTAACAGTTTTATTTTTCCGTGCTAGCTAATAGTAAGATTAAACGAGAACTTACCAGTTTGAAGTTTGATCTTTACTTTATGAGGAGTAACGATGAGGGATTACGTGAAGAACCCCGCCTGGCGCTGGAACGGCATACTTCAAAGCAGCGGCATGAAAAACACAGAACATAATAGCCGGAGTAAGATAGTAAGGCTTCTCATAGATTTAGAACTACCAGATGATCATTTATTTTATGAGGGTGGGGAGTGGAGGGCACGTAATCCCTCATCGTTACTCCTCATAAAATAAAGATCAAACTTCAAACTGGTTAAGTTCTCGTTTAATCTTACTATTTTACTTCGGAGTCACGTGAGTGACTACGTGAAGATTTTGAAGCTTTCTGTGTTTTTCATGTTGTAGGAATTTATTCCATACGACAGTCCGGCTCATTCAACACAGTGACGAGCGAATAACACATTTTTCCCCAAACATTGCCTCAAGTTATTGTGATAAATTATTTCACATTATAAAGAATAAAAGTAATGCTCTTTCCATTGAAAGGCAAGTTTATCACAAATTATCAATTGATATATATATTTTGATGGTATGACAAAGCAACAATTATAGAGAACCCAACACTCCGTGTCCAAACCTGACACCATGACTGGTTCCTTTTTACTTTAACATTAATTTACACCCTCCTGCGGCCTTGCATCTTTGCTCGAGCGGCTCAGCCCGTGCCATTCCTGTGAATGTATCTACCTCATTAACAGAGTGTTTTCCACCTTTCAGTGTCCAGTTCCACTGAGTGTATCCAATTTCTAACCATCTAGAATACATTCCTTAGAGCCATCAGTTTTTACTGAACCTAATGTGGTTTTTGTGTGTAATAAGTAGTGCTGTCTCATTACCACAGAGACTCTTACCTACTTCAACATATTTCATCAATGTTCACACACACACACAACTTAAGGCCAACAGGATATGCTTATAGGTTTACCTTGGTTTCAGCTCCCTTGGTGTGCTTTGTTTGGTAAATTCAATAAACATATATGATAATGTAATCTGTATCCACATGCAATTATAACGTAACATTTGCAATGTTTGCACTTTATATTGATACTAAAGTCATCAGCATTATTATTTTCAATGTTAACTTTTTTGAATCATTGATAGAGTTAGAGTCCATTGCCTAAGGCAATTCAGGATTATTTATCTCCCGACTTATATATTACAATTTTGGACAGATTATATATATATATATATATATATATATATATATATATATATTACATACATACATACATACATACATACATACATACATACATACATATATACATATATATATATATATATATATATATATATATATATATACATATCATACATACATACATACATACATTACATACATACATACATACATATACATACATACACATATATATATATATATATATATATATATATATATATATTTATATTTATAATAATATCCACATATATATCCCTTTCCATTTCGGGATATTATGAATGCACCTGATAAACTTCTTGGTTAGTATATTGTCCGTTAATAGGACGGTAACACTCTGAGCCCTGTTATTGGCTCTATCAGAAAAAATTGCAATCCACAAGGAACTCCATATATCTAATATGATAAAATAACTTTACTGTATACACAGACTTCCAATTTCTTATAACAAAATATTGTTTTTTAAACTTATTTCTGCAAATTGCAGGTATAACACTTCTTTTATACATAATTATTTTATTGTTATGTTGTTATATTAGTTAAACATTCATAGACTTCTTTGACCATCAGCTGTTGTAATGGTCTGGTCAACCTGCAGATAGTCAAATTCATATTTTCATGTCATGGATGCCTTTGTACAACAATAAATTACTGCAGGGTTACACAAAACTGGAGAACCCAGCGGGTGCAGCAGCATCCAAAGAGCGAAAGGAGATAGGCAAGGCCTCGGGTCGAGACCCTTCCTCAGATATCAATAAATTACTGCAACTATGAATCATCACAAGTGGTTCAACATCATTCAATATTTATGAAACCATGAAGGATCCGTATTGGGCCACCAAAATGCTCTGGCAGTGTCTGCTACATTTTCATCAGACACTGCCCTATCAAAACAAAATGAGCAACACAAAAGAAACATCTTTTCCTCATGTAATTGAGAGAAAAGCATCCACCTTTCCTGTTCTTGGTTTACCCACAAGAAACTTTTGAAAGATCGGTGATTTAATCTGTATGCAACCAGATTAATCGTAAGTAATCCATATTAATGACAATGTGTTTTTTCCTCCCAAATTTGTTGTCTCCGATACCATTGTCTCTTCCTTAGAGATAAACAGCTGGACTAAATTTTTTAGAATATGCCACATCTGTTTACTCAGATAATCCCATGATTGTTATTTGACTTATCTTGTGTGTTTTAACATATGCCACAGCCGTGGTATTGTTCACCTTGATACGACATGGACACTTCCATAATAAAATAATCGATATTTAATCATAACTCCTTATACTTCAATAATTAATACAAATGTTTGGAAAATTTCTTTAGGACAATCCATTTATGCTCACCTGGTATTATTTTCCACAGTCCCAACAAGAGACGTATCAATTATTCTTATAAGAATAGATAATATTCTTATCTTTACCCAAACATTCAACAGAAGCTGTACATCATCTGTAACACTTGCTTCAGTTTGCAACAGCTGTTAAGCTTATAGTTGAAGCAGCTTGTGAACCTTTTTTTTACATTACTTTAATAATGATTAACGTATCATTTGATATTTGCATAAGCCTCTCACAAAGGCATACATTTTCTTATAAGCTTCTGTATTCCTTCTTTTGGAGCTTTATTTACCCTTTACCTAACCTAATGGAGGGACAAAGTATGTCAACAACAATGAGATATTTGTATCATGGAACAATTTTCCCCCTCTTATGGTGCTGAATTACTTCTAAATTCAGAATAGTAATTTATGAATATTTTATTAATGCCTAAGCATACGCTTTATGTAATGGGTCAGGTCCTTACCCATCCACCAGGTTTGTAATTGCAGCACTAATTTGCAGCCGACTCTTATAACCTTCCAATTTAAATGTAATCAAGATAACCCATGACCATGACCTCATTAGTGCAAGTGCTGATCTTTTATCAGCATAATTGTTCCTCCAGTATTCTGTTTAACAGCCTTGAACTGGTTTCATCCTTTGGACAATGTTTTAACTTGCACAGCTTGACCCATTTTAATTAATTTCAAGCACCTGTAATATTGATTAACAATTTGTTAATAGCAACTGTATTTCCATGTTCTAGATGTTTCCATTTTAATAAATGTTCTTACACTGTGAAAGTGTATATAAAATGATGTTTTGTATGGTTTATACCATCAAATCTTTACACGGAGGTAATTTTATAATATATATGTACGTACCCCTTCTTTATTGGAGTTACTTTTGAGTGCAAACCTAAAATCAATTTTTAAGGTTTTCTTATACAGGTGAACCAATCCTTCCTTAGTTATATTAAATTAATGATATATATATATATATATATATATATATATATATATATATATTGGTGCTGTGGTGGGTACTTCATGACCAGCCACCACTATCAGTGCATTTTTAGGGTCAGTTTTTCCATTTTATTTTTCACTGCCCTTGTTTCTCCTGAGTTTTTTCCCCCTCAAGGAGACTACCTTCAGAAATATCTGAGGTAGATATTCCCACCATATTTCATCATATTTTTTCCTTTTTATATGTGAAACCCCCTTAGGGTAGGTTAGGGAATATTTCCATTATTTTCCGTCTGAAGGCCTTTATTAACTTTTTTAATTATGGCCTTTCTGACTTATTTAAAATTTCCCCCCCCTGCCAAAAGTTTGTGGAGCATCTAAACCTCCCTAACGTATTTTTAACGGTCACCAGTATCGGAACCGGCTCCGTAATTAATCTCCCGTCCCGATCGCTGGGTATTCCCCCGGGACGTTCTTTTTATACGTTGTATTATACAGAGTATTTTTGTTCTATTTTACTCTTTTATTTTATTTTTGTTTTTAAATTCATTTCAAATCCTGGTTCAATACACCAGGCACGGAGTTTTCCAGACCCTAAAAGTTTTTCAACTGCACTTACCTGCCGGTTCCGTACCTACCGCTGTCGACGAGCTAGCCTCTGCAGCTCTTCCTTCTGCCGTCAGCGTCGACGTAATGCCGTTCCAGCGCCAGGCGGGGTTCTTCACGTAGTCACTCACGTGACTCCGAAGTAAAATCATGTCTATCCTCTTATTCTGGTGTTAGATTTATGTTACAGGCATAAGGTGTGGTAGTAGTTATGGTTTGAAGAAATGCATTTGCTGATATAATAAAGGAAAGGCAATATGTCTCCAAATACTGAAATTAGAAATGTAATGATTTTGCCATGGTGGAATTATTTATTTATCCAGAGTAACATTTGGCAGATGGAGTCTTTTTCAATACTCAAGTTGATAAGGTTAAGTGAAACATACCTCCTCTCAGCAAGTAATCAAAAGTGTGTCAGACTTCAGAGAGTAGCATTTCACAATTTCATCAAATAATTTACATTTTAGTAAATTGGTTGCCCTGTGGTGAAACAAGATAACAAGACCTTGTATTGAAATCAATATATTGTGTCTTGTCTCTAATTGTCCAGAATGCTCTATGAATGCAGAAAATGTTTCACTGCATCATTTGATGTTGTTTATGCTGTTTAATTTATCCCGTGAAGGTTGCCACTGTAAAGGTACCAATTCCCCAGAGAGATCAGAGGACATGGTTCAAAATAAATAGATGAGCAATACAGACACACAAGAGATCTCCTCTGTGTGCAAAATACAGCAAAAGTTATAAAGGCATTTAACATTATGTTGTAGTGAATGTACAAAGGAAATGTTCCCTCAAGGAAAGATACTCACTCTGGACTGAATTAATTCATCACTGCAGAGGTAACATCATTTATATTAACCTTTTGGGTTTGGAAGAGGGAATTAATGGCAATTGCTAAAATATGTACGTTTAATACATATTTAATGGACAAGCTGTCTCGGCTTTAATTCTCCTCAGGTGAATAACCCAAGTCAAGTAATACAGAGGAAACTCTTGTCAATGTTTTTGCAGTTTGCAGTTCACGTTGATCACGATGTTCAAATTGAGTACCGTATTACCGTTTTGCACATCAACAATTTATGCTGGTTTTAGCTGCTCAAGAGAGAGGTTTTTAGCAATAAAGCATGCCTACCTTGACACCATCAGTCATTTTCATGTTCATTTAAATGGCAAGAGTGTACATCAAATGAATTGGGAGGCAGAGTTTCAGGGATTCATCTGATCACTTGTCATAAACAGTGGGAGGTCAGTACAAATCTTGACTGTTTATGCAATCACTTTGAATCTTTGCTAGAGTTATGCTTGATGATGTAAGGTTCTAATATTCAGCTAAGTGACTATTGTCAACAAATGGTTATGATAAACGTATTACAACAGTAAATGTGCGGGAAAAGGAAATGAGCAGACTTGGAGAGCTAAATAAACACAAACAGCAATGGACTAGAAAGAAAACATTAAGTGATGGAAACTAGGAATATATTAAGGTGTCAACACAAAATGTAGACAATTCCTTCCTCACTATTGCTCCTCAGCTCACTGACTTCCCCCTTTACATATATTTTACTGCTCTGGATTCTAGCAAATACAGTTTCTTATGCTTTCAATATATAAAGCTTGCACTGACATTAAAACGCTTCGGCAATATATTAAGATAGTGGAGTATGGATTAATTACAGGGAAACGTAGGTGAAGTTTAAAAATATCTTTTGTATATCGTAAATACATTCCATGTACTCGTCACTCTTTATCGATCTCTCTCTTGATGTTATTTACTAGTTGATACCATAATCTTTTGTACTTCAAAATATAATTCAGTGTTTGAATGTTTCACCAAATTTTTCTTTTTTCATACTTCTCTCAGGCCATTATGCTCATGGAATCTAATCCAGCTCTCAGACAAATCTCATCAAACCTGTTCCTCTGTTATCTATTTTCATCCACAGAACCATAAATTTATCATCATCATCATCCTCCTCCTCTTCCTCCTCCCCCTCCCCCTCCCTCTCCTCCTACCCCTCCCCCCCCCTCCCCCCTCCTCCCCCCGCCTCTCGCCCTCTCGCCCACTCGCCCACTCGCCCACTCGCCCACTCGCCCTCTCGCCCTCTCGCCCTCTCGCCCTCTCGCCCTCTCGCCCTCTCGCCCTCTCGCCCTCGATGTGCTGCAAGCTGTTGTTGTTTGTTCATTGTTATTTCTGCTGCTGTCTCTATTTGTTGACGCTCACCTGACTGAGATCAGTTGACAGGGCTCACCACGGGGAGGGCGGCAACATGAGCCCCCTGAATCTTCTGCCGCCCACTGACACTAGGAATACTTTAAAACAGACAATTAAACATCTGTGGGATGTTGGAGAAAACAGATGGGCCGAACGGCCTAATTCTGCTCCTGGAGTTGCTGGAGCTTTGAGGCCCATGAATTAAAATTAGTACATTTTCCCCACACAAAATTAAGTTTCTTCCACCTCCATTTAAACACACCAAAAAACAAGCTGCTGGAGCAACTCAACGGGATAGGCATCATCTGTGGAGGGAAACTGACCCATTGAGTTCCTCCAGCATCTTTATTTTTGCTCAAAAATTCCAGCATTTACACTTGCTTGTGTCTCTCTTTAAAATACACTTGGAAAGAACTATACCTGGATAAATCAGGGAAGCAGCAAAATAAAATCCACATGTACCAATTAAGTGGTACATAAACAATTATAATTTCATACAACAAAGTAATATTTCACGACTTTTATTAAAATCAAAATCAATACACTATTTACTAAAACTACATGCTCGCTGTATTCTTATCAACATCTTGTCAAGTATGAGGAATGCAGTCTAGACCGCACTGATTGGATAGATACAGTGGCTTGCAAAAATATTCATACCCCTTGAACTTTTCCACGTTTTGTCACGTTACAACCACAAACGTAAATGTATTTTACTGGGATGTTATGTGATAGACCAACACAAAGTGGCGCATAATTGTGAAGTGGAAGGAAAATGATACATGGTTTTCAAATATTTATACAAATAAAAAACTGAAAAGTGTGGCGTGCAAAAGTATTCAGCCCCCTTTACTCTGATACCCCTAAATAAAATCCAGTGCAACCAATTGCCTTCAGAAGTCACCTAATTACTAAATAGAGTCCACTTGTGTGTAATCTAATCTCAGTATAAATACAGCTGTTCTGTGAAGGCCTCAGAGGTTTGTTAGAGAACATTAGTGAACAAACAGGCATCATGAAGCCCAAGGAAACACACCAGACAGGTCAGGGATAAAGTTGTGGAGAAGTTTAAAGCAGGGTTAGGTTATGCAAAAATATCCAAAGCTTTGAATATCTCACGGAGCACTGTTCAATCCATCATCCGAAAATGAAAAGAGTATGGCACAACTGCAAACCTACCAAGACATGGCTGTCCACCTAAACTGACAGGCCGTGCAAGGAGAGCATTGATCAGAAAAGCAGCCAAGAGGCCCATGGTAACTCTGGAGGAGCTGCAGAGATCCACAGCTCAGGTGGGAGACTCTGTCCACAGGACAACTATTAGTCGTGTACTCCAGAAATCGGGCCTTTATGGAAGAGTGGCAAGAAGAAAGCCATTGTTGAAACAAAACCACAAGAAGTCTTGTTTGTAGTTTGCCACAAGCCATGTGGGGGACACAGCAAACATGTGGAGGAAGGTGCTCTGGTCTGCTGAGACCAAAATTGAAGTTTTTATCCTAAATGCAAAACGCTATGTGTGGCGGAAAACTAACACTGCACATCACCCTGAACACACCATCCCCACTGTGAAACATGGTGGTGGCAGCATCATGCTGCGGGGATGCTTTTCTTCAGCAGGGACAGGGAAGCTGGTCAGAATTAATGGGAAGATGGATGGAGCCAAATACAGGGTAATCTTGGAAGAAAACCTGTTAGAGTCTGCAAAAGACTTGAGACTGGGGTGGAGGTTCACCTTCCAGCAGGACAACGACCCTAAACATACAGCCAGAGCTACAATGGAATGGTTTAGATCAAAGCATATTCATGTGTTAGAATGGCCCAGTCAAAGTCCAGACCTAAATCCAATTGAGAATCTCTGGCAAGACTTGAAAATTGCTGTTCACAGACGCTCTTTATCCAATCTGACTGAGCTTGAGCTATTTTGCAAAGAAGAATGGGAAAAATTTCAGTCTCTAGATGTGCAAAGCTGGTAGAGACATACCCCAAAAGACTTGCAGCTGTAATTGCAGCGAAAGGTGGTTCTACAAAATATTGACTCAGGGGGGTTGAATACTTTTGCACGCCACACTTTTCAGTTTTTTATTTGTAATAAAATTTGGAAACCATGTATCATTTTTCCTTCCACTTCACCAGTTTGCACCACTTTGTGTTGGTCTATCACATAAAATCCCAATAAAAATACATTTACGTTTGTGGTTGTAACGTGACAAAATGTGGAAAGGTTCAAGAGGTATGAATACTTTTGCAAGCCACTGTATGTAAACCCTCTTCTGTGTTTCTCCAATGTCCATGAATATATCAATATCTTTCATTGTTTGAAACCAAACTCAATTTTCTGGAGCGCGAGAGGGAATGCTGTGGGAGCTGAGGAAGGGCTTACTTTTGCCAATGAGGCTTTAGTTCAAATGTTGCTCCAAACATAGATACATTTGTTAATCGGTCGGAAGGGATCTGCAGATGCTGGTTTATATCGAAGATAGACACAAAATGCTGGAGTAAGTCAGCGGGTCAGCAGCTTCTCCGGAGAGAAGGAATGGGTGATGCATTGGGTCGAGACCTTCAGTGGGAGCCAGGGGAGAAAGGAGAATAGAGATATGTAAGGGGAAGATGCGAATGCAAACATATCGTAGAGCTGTAGAGTAGGAGATGGACTAGACAGCATCTCTGGATAAAAGTAATAGGTGACGATTCGGGTCAGAACTCTTCTTAGTCTGAATTTTGTGTCCACAGTTACTGATGATCTCCTTTGATTACGCCAGAACCAGAGAACAACCAGGTTTCCAGAGCAAAACAAGTTAGCATATTGGGGGGAAGGCGAAGGGGGGGAGGAAACTGGAGGACAATCGGCAACAGGCCACCTTTTCCTTTGTGAGAAATACTCCGCAACTTAACTTCAAAGATTCCTGAGTACTGGACATCATCTACAAAGGTGAAATAGGTGATATTTCATGTGAGGAACTGATAACAGGGTGGAGGATTCACGCGGGGAAAATGAAAGGTAGTAAACATTTTATTTTAGACAATAACTAGAAAGACCTGCACTAATATCATATACCTAGTTTTAAAAAAAGGGTTCACCCCATAACCTCCAATATTAGTTATTATTAATCTAGGAATTTATAATAGATGTGTTATAATAGATGTTTGATGTGTTTTACACAAAGAAATTTGTATTAATTAACAGATTAATTACATTCAGGTCCAAGATTGAAGTATGTAGGGAAAAACTGCAGATGCTGGTTTAAATTAGGTAGACTAGACACATAATGCTGGAGTAACTCAGCTGGACAGGCAGCATCTCTGGAGACAAGGAATGGGTGACATTTCGGTTTGAGACCGCTTTTCAGACTGTTGTCAAGGGAGTGGGCAGTACAGAGATAAAATGTAGTCGTAGACAGTAAGACTGGTGAGAGAACTGAGAAGAGGGAGCAGATGGAGAGAGAGGGAAAGCAAGGGCAACTTGAAGTTAGAGAAGTCAATGTTCATACTGCTGGTGTGTAAGCTACCAAAGTGTTCAGTGAAACGATCGCTGCAGCTATGCCTGCCTCTTTGTAGGGTAATCCAAGGCATAGCTATGGGCACTCACATGGGCCCCAGCTGTGCCTGCCTCTTTGTAGGGTACATCGAACAATCACTGTTCCAGGCGTACACTGGCCCTTACCCCGAACTCTACCTCCGCTACATTGATGACTGCATCGGTGCTACCTCCTGCACCCATGCAGAACTCACTGACTTCATCAACTTCATTGGCCTTCATTGTTGGCCTTCATAACAAGAGGATTTCAGTATAGGAGTAGAGAGGTTCTTCTGCAGTTGTATAGGGCTCTGGTGAGACCACGTCTGGAGTATTGTGTACAGTTTTGGTTTCCTAATTTGAGGAAGGACATCCTTGTGATTGGGGCAGTGCAGCGTAGGTTCACGAGATTGATCCCTGGGATGGCAGGACTGTCATGTGAGGATAGATTGAAAAGACTAGGCTTGTATTCATTGGAGTTTAGAAGGATGAGGGGTTATCTTATGGAAACATATAAAATTATAAAAGGACTGAACAAGCTGGATGCAGGAAAAATGTTCCCAATGTTGGGCGAGTCCAGAACCAGGGGGCACAGTCTTAGAATAAAGGGGAGGTCATTTAAGACTGAGGTGAGAAAAAAAAAATTCTCCCAGAGAGTTGTGAATTTATGGAATTCCCTGCCACAGAGGGCAGGGAGGCCAAATCACTGGATGGATTTAAGAGAGAGTTAGATAGAGCTCTAGGGGCTAGTGGAGTCAAGGGATATGGGGAGAAGGCAGGCACGGGTTATTGATAGGGGACGATCAACCATGATCACAATGAATGGCGGTGCTGGCTCGAAGGGCCGAATGGCCTCCTCCTGCACCTATTTTCTATGTTTCTATGTTTCACGACTAATTTCCATCATGCATTCAAATTCAATTGGACCATCTCCATCATCTCCCGACCATTTCTAGACCTCACCGTCTCCATCACAGGAGACAGACTATTTCAGATAAACACATGAATATGCAGAAAATCATGTAGACAGAAGGGATTTGTTTAAGTAGGCACAGATATTGCGGGAGAATAGGCCTGCTCCTATGCTGCACTGTTCATGTTCTGCATTCTATGTTTTATTTTTTTATCAAAGGTAATTATTAAACAAGATTCGATGAGACAGGCAAAGGTTAAAGGAGATTTTACAAGGGGGTTGATGGGTGTCTGGAACTCGCTGCCAGTAGTGGTGGTGGAGGGCAGATATGATAGTGGCATTTAAGAGGCTTTTTGATAGACATATGGATATGCAGGGAATGGAGGGATATGCATCATGTGTAGCAGATCAGATTAGTTTATATTGGCAGCATGTTTCATCACAGACATTGTGGGCAAAGAGTATGTTCCCGTGCTATACTTTTCTATAGTCTACATTCTGATTAATTCATTCCCTATTAAATGCTGGCATTCAACAGTCTAACCACTGTCCACTGGCTTCTACAAGACAGATACTGTGAAATGGAACCTTCTGAGGAAACTCACAACTTCAATAGAATTTTGCGATTTTCCACAGCTGTATTCTCAGCCCACCCTTTTCAATCATCTAATTAACTGAAGCAATTTATATCCAATAACTCATGAAATCTAACAGAAGATTGTAGGAAAATTTTGCATTATTCAGAGATGCAGTAAAACTGCCAACTGCTTTCCAGATTCAGCACACAACTTATCAAATTGATTTATAGCCAAAGAGAAAAACAAGCTACATAACTTTTTTTTAATGTTTACAACATAAATATAAACAATCCCATAGTAAACTGGACATCAATTACTTGACCAAAGCAACTTATGTAATTCAAAGAATACACCAAGGGTTAAATTTCAAACACATTGGAAACTGGTCATAATGATTTGCCTTGGCACTAAATGACAATTGCAAGGACGTTGGGAGTTTAGACATATGTTATAAAATGTGAGAAACTAATTTCACCCTTAATGCTCTTTATTGTTTTGGATTAGATTTATATCTGGAATACTGCTAGTCACTGTTTAACAAACCTCAGTCTAGCAGAATTTGCTGTGTTAGCTTATTTGAACATCTAGAGTGAATCGTACACAATAGCTGGGCACTGTCCTGGAAAAGCTTGGAAATGAAAACTGCAGCCTTTCGAAATGTCAAGTCTAGCTGAAAAATTGCAATTGTGGATAAAATCTAAAAATGCTTGTCTCACCACATTTATTGTCAGGTAATAAGAAAGACTGTACAGGTTGATGTGTTTCAGCGGAAATCCTGGCAAAATCATCTGGAAAAAGATACAAATGCATTGGAACGGGGAATAAAAGAGTGGCTTGTAATTTATTCAAAGCAAGCATGTAGAGTTATAGAATTATACAACATAGAAACAGGCCATTTAGCCCAATGCATTCTTGCCGACCAAGATGCCCCATCTACACTAGTCTCACCAACCCGGGCTTGGTCCATACCTCGCTAAACCTTTCCTATCCATGTACCTGTCTAAATGTGGGACTAGTGTAGATGGGGCATGTTGGTCAGCGTGGGCATCTGGGGCTAAAAAGGGCCTGTTTCCACGCAATGTGACTCAATGACTCTATGACTACATGTTGGTATAGTACCTGTCTCAACTACCTGCTCTGGCAGCTCATGCCATATACCTACCACCTTCTGAATGAAAAAGGTTCCCCTCAGGTTCCAATTACATGTTTTTCCCTCTCACCTTAAACATATGTCTTCTGTTTCTTGACTCTTCTACTCTGGGTAAAAACACTATTCCCTTCATGGTCTTATACACCTCATAAGATCACCCCTCCGCAATCTGTAAACCCTTATTGGATAATTGGCAGAAACTGATGGGACGGATTAGAAGAATAATCTGTCCTATCAAACTCTCCATGGTTCCTCTGAGATATGTAGACTGAGTGTTGCCCAGGAGTTAGTTGACCTGACCAAGGCAACTATTGTAACACAAAAGTATACCCTGAAGATTAAATTATAAAGGCCTAGGAAATAGGGAGTGGGGAGACTGTGAAAATAGAAAGTAGAAGAGCGGGAAGATTGTGAAAGTACATTGCAGCACCTTAGAATGTACTGTTTGAAATTACAGAGATTTTCCCATAGAATGCATTTGCCAGAATAATATTGAATCAGGTTAACAGCCTTGGAGCCAATGACATGGGGTTTGTACTATCCTTTAAGGAAAATTGTACAGTGTTGGGAAGGTGAGGGACTTAATTTTCATGGAGAGACTGCAAAAGCTGGTGGGTTTGGACAGATAGCTTCTAGTCTTTCGGTTCTCTTTAAAGCAGGGAATGTTAAGAATATAATTAATTGCAGCATTCAAAAACCATGAAGGGTTTTGATTGAGCAAATAAGGAGAAATAGTTTCCAAGGACTGAGTGGTTGTTATTCAGTGGACACAGCTTTTAGATGATTAACTAAAGTGCCAATGAGCATGTGAGAAAACAGTTTATTTCCCATCGCAAACTGTGCTCTGTATTGTAATCGTAACAGATGGATTTTCTTTGTTATACAATTTGTTACCCTAATCTCTGCTGCTGACAAACCATGTTTAAAACACCTAGCAATAATGAATTTCCACATAAAATAAACATCAGAAAGCTTTGTATCATAATAACAAGTGACTGAAGTAGTATTTTTGATGTCAAAAACCAGTGAGAAACAGATAAAATCAGATTCCCATGTTGGTTTTGCACCAGATGTTAACAAATGACAAAAAATACTTATCTTTTTAATTGTGCTTGAAGACAAAACAGACATGAGATCATTCCCCAGCTAATGCTTAAGTGCCTAGACTAAATATTTTGTTATTGGCTTTCTTGGTCATTGAGCACACAAAAATACCTTGCTCATCGGAAGTAGATAGAGGCAGTGCAGGCTTCAGGTAATAAGAAACCCATGAAGAAAGTTTAAAACACAGTCAAACAAAAGTATCTGTCATGGAATATGATTGGTGTTGATTAAATATTAATTGTTACAATATATTCCCACAGGTCTGACTAACTTTTACTTTATTGGAGACTCAGATAATCAGATTAGGTAAATGTAATATACAGAACAATTAAAAGTACTTTTGTGCCTGTTTAAATCAAATTCTAATCTAATATTAACGACTGCACTTAATCAATAGTGTTCATCAAAAGGATATGAGCTATTAATTATTCTACTGGATCATGCAGCATGGATTCGAGTTCATCCACCCCATGGGATTGGTGGTGACTAGCAAACACACACCAATCTTTTATGGTATTTTCCCCACATTGCCATTTTCACCCCCAGATATTACTACTCTCTAAAGGCAATTTAAAGTGGGCAAACCTGCTAGAAACCTGTACATCTTTGGGGTGTAGTTAGGCTCTCCTCGGTCATGACTGACCATGGGTGATGCATCCTGGTCGGATGCAAGCCTGAGCGATGTCATATGGAGGACAGGCTGTAGCCCATGCAGCACATCCCCTCTCTCCACGTCACTGATCGATCCAAAGGAACAGCAGGTTGTAGACAATGACGAACTGCCTTAGGAGCTCCGACTCTGGATTTTCTTGAGGTTTACTCCTAGAGTCTTTTCCATGACTGGATATGGGCATAAGTCAGTGGAGGTTTTAAATCAGAGTTTTCCCTCTCCTAGATGGACTGCCTTCCCAGGCTGACGAGCCCCATCTGCCCGAGACTCATGTGGGCGGGTGCGTCTACCTTCCTGTGTAGGTCCAAAACACCTGCACACTGCCCAAGTAGGAACATACATTAGTGCCCAAAGAAGACCCGTTCAGTCTCAGGAGCATTAGAAGTCAAGACTGATCCAGGATTAGCTGTGCCACTGGGCCACCCACTGCGCTGAACCAAAAAAGCATTTTACAATACTGTGATGGAATATGATTGGTATTGATTATATATTCATTATTACTCATCTGTGGATTTTTGAAATGTTTCACCTTCACTATAATCTAACATAAATGATACTTAAGAAATAGCAGCAACAACAAAATACTCAGCCCCCTGTTCGGCCATTCAAAACATCTGTGCTGAACTTTTATCTCAGCGCCACTTTACTGCCCTGATCACATATCTGTTGATTCCTTAATACCTGAAAAAGAATATTGAAAAATCAGCTTCCCTATCAGAAATATTGCAGATTACAGGAGCAAAATTCCAAGTATGTTAGAAATCTAAAGCAGAAACAAAGTGATTGAAATACTTGGAAGCCAAAGTGGCAACAGTGAAGGGAAAAGTATAGATCATGGCCCAAAAAGCAGCAGACAACTAAATTGTGTCTGACTTTATGTTGCAGACTTGCTTAAAGTTAATTCTGTGTTCAGGTGATAGGTCTGCAAGGTGGCAGGGGCCTGTTCGATGTAAAGATGTCACACAGACAAAGGTCTGGTAGCCAAAAATCCAATCCCCCAGCTTTGGCTTCTGATGAGTCTGTCATGACTATTGAATCTTTCGGAATGTTCCTCACTTGAAGCAGCATTTAAAGGATGTTAAAAAATCCTTTGAGTACATTTTTTGCATATTCGTCCATTGGCCTAAGCCTCTCTGGTGATCTTTGTTCACAGGGAAAACAGGAGAGGGAGTTACAGAAGTGAGAAAGTAATAGAAAAACAGTACATGGGACGTGATGAAAGTGAAGTGGAGATGGTGGCATATGATTAGGGAAACGGATGCAGTCGTGATCTCTCAAGGCATTTGTGGGCGTATGATATCTCCTACTTTTGTTATTGAACTTTCCTCCTGCAATGAGAAGGCAAAGAATAAACAAAAACAGATGGAAGTAGAACCAAAGGTTTACAGTGAGAAGATTCACAGAGAGGATGTGAGAGCCACATACGGAGAGAGAGAAATAGCAGCAATATAAAGACATCATAGACAAAGGAAGAACATTGCTTTTGATTTCCATGCACAATTCCACTGAAGATTGAGAAGTAACATTTACAATTTTATTTTGCAACTATTCATCCATTGACCTTTTAGAATTGTTGTCGATATTTTCTGATCGATATTTCTGACAGTACATATAATAGTCTGACAATCATCTTTCTATAAAAATGCCAAGCTCTTCCCTCATTAAAAAAAAGGAATCATAAGTTTACTTTCTAGTTTCCAGCTTATCAACTAGTCAGTCATTTCCCGGTTTTACCTTATCAAAATATAGAATAAACCTGAAAAAATTAAGATATTTCTGTGGCAGCATAGTGACGCAGCTGATAGAGCTGCTGCTCCACTGCATCAGAAACCCAGGTTCGATGCTGACCTTGGGTGCTGTCTGATTTTCCTTCAGTTGCTACGGTTTCTTCCCTCATCCCAAATATGTGCTGGTTTGACCCTAATGTGTAGGGGGGGAGGGAGGGGTGGATGAGAAAGAGAGATAACATAGAACTAATGAGAATAGACACAAATATTTGTGGTAACTCAGCGGATCAGACAGCATCGCTGGAGAAAAAGTATAGGTGACGTTTCAGGTTGAGACCCTTCTTCAGACTGACCTGCTAAGTTACTCCAGTTTTTTTGTGTCTATCTACAATTTAAACCAGCATCTGCAGTTCCTTCCTACCAATAAAACTAATGAGAACAGGTGATCGATTGTCGGTATAGACTTGGTGGGCCAAAGGCCTGTTTCCAGGCTGCATCCGTCAATGATTCTATCAATGATTTTCATCTTCCCATTCTAATGGACTTTCACTGTCATTTTTTTATTCTAGACATCATTTTTGGAAATATTTTTGAATCTCTTTATCTTTGGCTGCTGAATAATATAATATAAATTCTTGCCTAGAGGGAGTACAGAAAAGGTTCACCAGACTGATTCCTGGGGTGGCAGGACCTCCATATGAAGAAAGACTGGATAGACTCGGATTGTACTCCCTGGAATTTAGAAGATTGAGGGGGGATCTTATAGAGACTTACAAAATTCCTAAGGGGTTGGACAGGCTGGATGCAGGAAGATTGTTCCCGATGTTTGTAAAATGTGTGCAGGATAGCTTTTTTGCAGCAATACATAGAGGTATCGACCAGAGAAGGGGCAGTGCTGGACCTCCTGTTAGGAAATGAGGCAGGTCAGGAGACGGAGGTATGCGTTGGTGAGCACTTCGGGAACAGTGATCACAATACCATTAGTTTCAATATAATTATGGAGAGAGTCAGAACTGGACCTAGGGTGGAGATTTTTGATTGGAGAAAGGCTAACTTTGAGGGAATGCGTAAGGATTTTAAAGGAGTGAATTGAGACACTTTGTTTCATGGGAAGGATGTAGAAGAGAAATGGAGGACATTTAAAGGGGAAATTGTAAGAGTACAGAATCTTTATGTCCCTGTTAGGTTGAAAGGAAATAGTAAAAATTGGAAAGAGCCATGGTTTTCAAGGGAAATTGAACACTTGTTTTGAAAAAAGAGAGATATCTACAATTTTTATAGGAGGCATGGAGTAAATGAGGTGCTAGAGGAGTATAAAGAATGTAAAAAGAATCTTAAGAAAGAAATTAGGAAGGCTAAAAGAAGATGAGGTTGCTTTGGCAAGAAAGGTGAAAGTAAACCCAAAGGGTTTCTACAGCTATATTAATAGCAAAAGGATAACGAGGGATAAAATTGGACCATTAGAGAACCAGAATGGACAGCTATCTGCAGATCCAAAAGAGATGGGGAAGATATTGAACAATTTATTTTCTTCGGTATTCACCAAGGAGAAAGATATTGAACTCTGTGAGTTAAGGGGAAAAAGTAGAGTAGCTATGGAAACTATGAGATTCAAAGAGGAGGAAGTACTGACACTTTTGAAAAATATAAAAGTGGATAAGTCTCCAGGTCATGACAGGATATTCCCTAGGACATTGAGGGAAGGTAGTGTAGAAATAGCAGGAGCTATGACAGAAATATTTCAAATGTCATTAGAAACGGGAATAGTGCCGAAGGATTGGCGTACTGTGCATGTTGTTCCATTGTTTTAAAAAGGGTTCAAAGAATAAACCTAGCAATTATTATAGACCTATTAGTTTGACGTCAGTGGTGGGCAAATTAATGGAAAGGATACTTAGAGATAATATATATAAGCATCTGGTTAAACAGGGTCTGATCAGGAACAGTCAACATGGATTTGTGCCTGGAAGGTCATGTTTGACAAACCTTCTTGAATTTTTTTAAGTGGTAACTAGGGAAATTGATGAGGGTAAAGCAGTGGATGTTGTCTATATGGATTTCAGTAAGGCCTTTGACACGGTTCCCCATGGAAGGTTGGTTAAGAAGGTTCAATCTTTGGGTGTTAATGGCGGGAGTAGCAAGATGGATTCAACAGTGGCTGAATGGGAGATGTCAGAGAGTAACGGTGGATGGCTGTTTGTCAGGTTGGAAGCCGGGTGACCAGTGGGGTGCCTCAGGGATCTGTGTTGGGTCCACTGTTGTTTGTCATGTACATCAATGATCTGGATGATGGGGTGGAAAATTGGATAAGTAAGTATTGCAGATGATACTAAGATAGGTGGTGTTGTGGATAATGAAAGTAGATTTTCAAAGTCTACAGAGAGATTTGGGCCATTTGGAAAAGTGGGCTGAAAGATGGCAGATGGAGTTTAATGCTGTTAAGTGTGAAGTGCTACATCTTGGCAGGACAAATCAAAATAGGACGTACATGGTAAATGGTAGGGAATTGAGGAATGCTGTAGAACAGAGGGATCTAGGAATAACTGTGCATAGTTCCCTGAAGGTGGAATCGCATGTAGATAGGGTGGTAAAGAAAGCCTTTGGTGTGCTAGCCTTTATAAATCAGAGCATTGAAGATAGGAGTAGGGAAGTAATGTTAAAATTGTACAAGGCATTGGTAAGACCAATTCTGGAGTATGGTGTACAATTTTGGTCGCCTAGTTATAGGAAGGATGTCAACAAAATAGAGAGAGTACAGAGGAGATTTACTAGAATGTTGCCAGGGTTACCTGGACGCAACCTGGAGTATTGCGTGCAGTTTTGGTCTCCAAATCTGAGGAAGGACATTATTGCCATAGAGGGAGTGCAGAGAAGGTTCACCAGACTGATTCCTGGGATGTCAGGACTGTCTTATGAAGAAAGACTGGATAGACTCGATTTATACTCTCTGGAATTTAGGAGATTAAGAGGGGATCTTATAGAAACTTACAAAATTCTTAAGGGGTTGGACAGGCTAGATGCAGGAAGATTGTTCCCGATGTTGGGGAAGTCCAGGACAAGGGGTCACAGCTTAAGGATAAGGGGGAAATCCTTTAAGTCCGAGATGAGAAAGACTTTCTTCACACAGAGAGTGGTGAGTCTCTGGAACTCTCTGCCACAGAGGGTAGTTGAGGCCAGTTCATTGGCTATATTTAAGAGTGAGTTGGATGTGGCCCTTGTGGCTAAGGGGATCAGAGGGTATGGAGAGAAGGCAGGTACGGGATACTGAGTTGGATGATCAGCCATGATCATATTGAATGGCGGTGCAGGCTCAAAGGGCTGAATGGCCTACTCCTGCACCTAATTTCTATGTTTCTATGTTTCTATGTTTCCAGCAACTCTGATTTGTGAAGGGAATGGAGGGGTATGGAGGGAATGGAGCAGGTAGATGGGACTAGGGGAAAACAAATGGTCGGCACGGACTGGAAGGGCCGAGAGGGCCTGTTTCCGTGCTGTAATTGTTATATGGTTATATGGTTATATGATGTTGGGGAAGTCCAGAACAAGGGGTCATAGTTTAAGGATAAGGGGAAAGTCTTTTACGACCGAGATGAGAAAATCATTTTTCACACAGAGAGTGGTGAATCTGTGGAATTCTCTGCCACAGAAAGTAATTGGGGCCAGTTCATTGGCTATATTTAAGAGGGAGTTAGATGTGGCTCTTGTGGCTAAAGGGATCAGGGAGTATGGAGAGAAGGCAGGTGCAGGATATTGAGTTGGATGATCAGCCATGATCATATTGAATGGCGGTGCAGGCTCGAAGGGCCGAATGGCCTACTCCTGCACCTATTTTCTATGTTTCTATTTTCTAATATATCCAATTTATTCCAATGTTCATGAAGAACATAATGTCCATGAAACTAGTCCATGAAAACTTAATTCCATTTTGCCGCCTGTTCCCTAGAATCAATGACTCCCCTACAATCAAAAATCTATATTAGCATGAATATATTTAGTGACTCAACTCCAACAGCTCTCTGAGTAAAAAGCACCAAATATTCACAATACAATTGGGCTCAGCTGTGATCTGCCCTGACATCAAAAGATCTGCTGATACTTCATACCAAAATTCTCAAAAAAGAAAAGAAACTTGGGTTTAATAGTCTCCACCCACCTTGGCAATCTATAACCATATAACCATATAACCATATAACAATTACAGCACGGAAACAGGCCCTCTCGGCCCTTCCAGTCCGTGCCGACCATTTGTTTTCCCCTAGTCCCATCTACCTGCACTCAGACCATACCCCTCCATTCCCTTCACGTCCATATACCTATCCACTTTACTCTTAAATGTTAAAATCGATCCTGCCTCCACCACTTCTGCTGGAAGCTCATTCCACACAGCCACCACCCTCTGAGTAAAGAAGTTCCCCCTCACGTTACCCCGAAACCTCTGTCCCTTAATTCTCATGTCATGCCCTCTTGTTTGAATCTTCCCTACCCTCAATGGGAAAAACGTATCCACGTCAACTCTGTCTATCCCTTTCATCATTTTAAAGACCTCAATCAAGTCCCCCCTTAACCTTCTGCGCTCCAAAGAATAAAGACCTATCATTTAATACAATTTATGGGCCAAATGCCATCGGACTAGTATAGATGTGACATGTTAGACTGTGTGGGCAGGTTGGGCCGAAGGGCCTGAGTCTATGCTGTATGACTCTAATCGTTTAAATGACAAAACTAAAATACAGTTGGGTATCTCACTCTCCAAGTCGTAAGGTTAAACGTCCAAGATGCACTCCAGCGATTTGATCCAAAGTACAATATGATTAAATGTAGTGCTGCATTGTCTGAGGTACTGTTATTTAGATACGACATCAAGCCAAGGCCCTATCTGACCTCATTTAAACATGAAAGATTCCATGACGCTAATGTAAGGACGAGCAGTGGAGATATCTCATGTGTCCTGAGTAACTTCTATACCTTAATACCAATGAGGTAGTCCATTCTGTTAACTATTGGTGTTGTGGGAGATTGCAACCTTCACGTGGTCCGTCCTGTTTCGACGAATGTAATCAATCTGGGTGTGCACAATCAAATAAGATCAAATAGAACAAGTTGTCCTACAACACTTTAGGCTGTGCACGCATACGCAAGAAGAAGAAGAGAAATATTGGTGTTTTGGACAGATGGCTGTGCACAGATCAAGCACTAGCTTTTCATCATCACAACAATATTTACACTTCATAAGCTCTTTATTATCTGCAAAGTCAATTGGGATGTCTTGAAGCAGTGAAAACCACCATAAATGTGTATTTAGCATAGTAATCATGAATAATCACAGAACATAACAACGTTTAAAAACTGATTATGTTTCTGCCACATTTTAATGTAAATTAATCCTCCCAGTTAACCTGTCTTGTAGTGTTCCTGATGTATAGTATGGAAATTCTGCTATGAAATAGAATAGGCTGTTGTTTTATTTGATTTTATTTGCTTGTGCACGTTGGATTGATTGCATTAGTCGAAACAGGGTGGACCATGTGAAGGTTGTAATCTCCCACCCCAATATTACAGTTAATTTAGGATGTGTGAAATGATCAAAAATTCCTGTACTCCTTCCTCATTTAAAGAAGAATATTATGATCAGAGGTACATCAAATGTTTTAACTCTCTATATCGTCACTCTTCCTGCCTTCTGCAAATCCAGGATTTTATAGGCTGAAGAAAAATATAAAATGTGAACATTTTACAATGATCATAATAAAATTAGGACAGGTGTCATTACAACAGTTTTTAATATGCATATGATTTTATTGTTCTATTAAAATGTTCAGTAATTCCAACAGAAACCATTCTACAAAAGGGATTTAATTGCAGCAATGTACTTAATGGTCATGTAAATCTATACATATGACCCTGTTTGAGTTGTCACTTCATATCATCTGCAATCATTTCATATTTAACACTTATGGGCTTGTCCCATTTACTGGGCGGCTACAGGCGACTGCTGCTAAGTTTTCAACATGTTGAACATTTTTCGGCGACAGTGGCGACAATGTTTGCTGTTGTAGATTGTCGTAGGATGACGTAGGTGTTGTCGTAGGTTGTCACCAGGTGTCGTAGGTGAATTCCATTAAAACTAGTCCCTGGCAGTCGCCTAAAGAGTCGCCTAAGTGGAACAGGCCTGTTACTGATATTGTGCATGAAAATAATTTATGATTAACAACCAATGTCATCTATCCTCAGTCCATTGTTTCTGGATATATAACAATTGGATCTCGACTCCTCTCCGTTGTTTTCTTTAAATGAATCGACAGAGATTTTGTTGAGAAATAATTATAGCAGTTTATACAACATTGGAACATGTCCTTCAGCCCATCAAATCCATGGCAACCATCAAGCACCCATTTAGACTAATCCAAATTAGCTAGTTAATTGCTGCTTGATTAGTTTCAATCAACCCGTAAAATGTTAAACTCCCTGGTGCAACATTGATATTGTGCAAAATAAGCATTACTTTAAATTTTTATGTTCCATTGATGAAAAGGGTTGTATTTAGAAAACCTGGAATGAATTTTAGGACAATGTTTACGAACAAGGTGGGTTACCATTAACACAATAGGATAAATTAGTAAGATTAAACAAGAACTTACCAGTTCGAAGTTTGAACATTATTTTATGAGGAGTAACGATGAGGGATTACGTGAAGAAGCCCCGCCTGGCGCTAGAACGGCATACTTCAAAGCAGCGGCATGAAAAACACAGAACATAATAGCCGGAGTAAGATAGTAAGGCTCAACATAGATTTAGAACTACCAGATGATCATTTATTTTATGAGGGTCGGGAGTGGAGGGCACGTAATCCCTCATCGTTACTCCTCATAAAATAATGATCAAACTTTGAACTGGTAAGTTCTCGTTTAATCTTACTATTTTACTTCGGAGTCACGTGAGTGACTACGTGAAGATTTTGCAGCTTCTGTGTTTTTTATGTCGTAGAATCAATCCATACGACAGTCCGGCTAGGTCAACACATACAGGAGTAAATAACCTTTTACCAGATCAGTTTTTAGTTTCTTTTCATAAATCTTTTAATGACAAAAGAACATACAATAACCCCCTTTTTTACATTTGGGGAAACCATTACAAAGTGATTAAATATATAAGTGATAACATAATGGATTAATATAAATCAATAGCGAAACAAAGCAGGTGATTATAGTAAACCCAATACCGCGTGTCCCAAAGCCTGTCATTGTGTAGACAGGTTTATCGTTAGAACTTTGAAAAAGTTTCTTCTTTACACCACCCTGCGGTTTCTAAAATGTGTTCGAGTGGTACGTCCTGTAACTTCTCCGCGGATGTAGCTGCTGCCCTAGTGGAGTGAGATTTGAACACATCTGTGTCTACTCCTGCTAAAAGTAACACCTGTTTTAACCACCTTGAAAATTGTTTGTACTGATGCTTTTGTGTGTGGTTTCTTATGCATAATCATTAACGCTTTTTCATCACCTCGAAAAGTCTTGGTAACTTTTATATATTGAGTCAAATGTCTAACTACACACAACGTTGGATCAGTAGGGTAAGCTTGAAACATTACCTTCGCTCCAGTTCTCCCTGGTCTGCTTTGTTTGATCAGATCGTAAACATAGAACACAATGTTATCTGTAGTGCACTATTAATGGCACTGTAACTTAAGTGTTGTACAAAATGCAACTCGGCAAGGATCTCCAATACGTTTGCAATGTTCACAGTATGATAAGATATATTTGACTGTCTGCAAAATCCTTCCCATTTCTTTATATGTGTCATATATTGTCTCTGTGTGCTATCTCGCCATGATGCGACTATAACATCCATAGTTCTATCCGACAATCCAAGCTCCTGTAGTGGTCTGGTCAAAACCTGCAGATTAACAATGTTATCTGAAGCCAACATGCATACAATCTAAACGTAGCATTTTGTAATGTTTGCACCCTTTGTGCTGATGCCAATGCCATTAACATTACTAATTTAAATGTTAATTTTTGCAATGATATAACTTTGATTGGAGCCATTGCCTAAGTAAAGAAAGTACAATGCTGACATCCTAAATTTCTGTATATCTTGGTTTGGGTGGATTTTTGTTTAAAGATTCCTTTCATAAATCTGGATATTAATGGATGTGATCCAATTGATTCCTGGTCAGAAATTTGTCCTAAATAGGATGATAAAGCACTACGTGCACTATTAATGGCACTATAACTTAAGTGCTGCTCAAAATGTAACTCAGCAAGGAACTCCAATATGTTTGAAATGTTCACAGTATGATAAGATATATTTGATTGTCTACAAAAAACTTCCCCATTCCCTTTATATGTGTCATATATTGTCTCTGAGTACTATCTCGCCATGATGAGACTATAACATCCATAGTTCTATCCGACAATCCAAGCCCTTGTAGTGGTCTGGTCAAAACCTGCAGATTAACAAATTCATATAAACATGTAATGGATGAATTTATTTTGTTACTGGTTTTATTAACAAATCACTGCTGCTAGGAATTGACATATATGGTTCTTTAATCATATTTAACATCAACGGGAACCATGGTTGTGTCGGCCAATTTGGAATCACCAACAATCCTGTGGCAGAATCTTGTTCTATTTTCTTCAGACATTGCTGAACCAGAGTAAATGGAGGGAAAGCAAAAAGAACATATTCCCCCAATGTAGTGAAAAAGTATCTACTGCTACTGCATCTGGATCTGGTTCCCAAGACACATATTTAGGCAATTGATGATTTAATCTTGATGCAAACAGATCAATGTCTGGTAACCCATATCGAATCAAGGGGAAAACAAATGGTCGGCACGGACTGGAAGGGCCGAGAGGGCCTGTTTCCGTGCTGTAATTGTTATATGGTTATATGGTTATATGAATCACAATTTTACTGAAAACTACTGGGTTCAACATCCACTCTGTGTTGTCTTTAAACACCCTTGATCTGTTGTCTGCCACCACATTGTCTTTACCTGGGACATAACTTGCTGAAATCCAAATTTGGTGCTTAATATACCATTGCCATATCTGATTGACCAGACAATCACATGATACCGATCTGACTCCACCCATGTGATTAATAGCTGTTTTATTGTCTAATTGTATCTGTACATGCAGATTGTTTTTTTTGTAGAACAATAGGCTTTTAATCCATAAAATGCCCCCAATAACTCTAAATAATTAATACCATATGTTTGGAGAAACATTTCCTCTTGGGCAGTCCACCTGCCCCCACAGCTGGTAAATGTATCTGTTGCCCCCCCCCCCCCCCCCCCCCCCCCCCCCCCCCCCCCCCCATCCGAGAGCACTTGCATCTGTTTGTAAAAATACTTCAGGCTGCTGTATTGAAATGTTTTTAGCAGCTTGTGGAGCTGCTAAAAACCACCATTGCAATTCCAATAAAGCTTCTTTTGTTAATTGCATAGGCCTATCAAAATGGCCTGTTCGCTTTTTTTAGAGCTCGTATTTTGTCCCTTTGAAGGTTTTGGTAATGTAATGGACCAAATTCTACTGCAGGAAATGCTGCTACTAATTTACCAATAACCTTCGCTACTTCGCGGATGGAGGGATAAGGTTTGTGAATGAGGCCCCTACATACCGTTAAAATATCATCAATCTTGTCCGTTGGCAAAGTTACTAACATGGTAACCGAGTTGATCACAAACCCTAAATAGTTAATTGACTGTGCTGGCTGCAGCTGGGACTTAATTGGATGAATCAAGAAACCTAATTTTTCAAATAAAGTTTTAGTTGCTGAAACTGATTTTCCAGCTGATTCCTGATTATTACTGACAATTAAAATGTCATCCAGATAAGCCATAATGATGTGCTTTTGTGCTCTTAATTGCGCTAAAGCTGGTTTCAATAGCTTTGTGACGAGCCTGGGAGCTGAAGTTTGAAAAAATCGATGTATTGGTACTGAATAGTACGCATCCTTTAAATCAATTGTAGCCATATAACAACCTGCTGATAACAACTGTCTTGCAGTGTTGAACGTTTCCATCTTGAAATGTTTATACTCGACAAATGTATTAAAGTTTGTAAGGTCCAGAATAATTCTGCAACCACCATCTTTTTTATTTCTCGGAAAGATATTTGACACAAATTGGTGTTTATGCAACAGTTTTTCCAATAACACCTTTTTTAAACAATTTGTCAATTTCCACATTAATTTCTGCTTCCTCAATAGCAGAAAACATGAAACCATAAGCAGGTTTATTTTGTACCGGAGAATTAACACCTTCTTTAAATGTTATTGTAGCTCCTGAAACTGTTTGTAAAATAAACCAGCCAGATGTGATGGCAAGCCATTCATCATAAAACAATTTATATTTTTATTCATCATAGGCTGGATCATACGCCAGCGTGACTCTGATTTTTGAATTTTTACTTTCATTTTTGCTAGTTCTACCAGCGTAATGTCTTTTTTAGAACGTCCCCTAATTTTTCCTTGCACTTACCTGCGGGTCCGTTCCGGCCGCTGCGAGGAGCTGCCTCTGCAGCTCTTGCTTCTGCCGTAAGCGTCGACGTAATGCCGTTCTAGCGCCAGGCGGGGCTTCTTCACGTAGTCACTCACGTGACTCCGAAGTAAAATTAACAGTCCTATAGCTTTAGTGTAAAACAGTTTGAAATATTTGAATGAGAGTTAGATCTGTTTAGAGCTGATTATTTGGTTAGACAGGGGTCCTTGCTAAGGGCAAACATTGGTGAATTTATTCTTATTTGCAGGAGCGTGAACATTTTCTCCAACATCCCAGGTAATTTCATTAACAGCATCACCCATTCTATTACTGTAAAAAGTTGTTGCGTCTATTGGGGCTAGATGCTCTTGCACAGCAGAAACCTAAACTAGAGCTGAACCTGTGAAGTGCAATCATAGTGACTGCTGATAGAACCGAGGGGCTATTTTCTTACAAAAAGGGTGGAAAGTATATGGAAGGTGCTGAGGTAGTTGAGGCAGATAGTATCATGATGTTTAAAATATTTGGAGAGGTACGTGGATAGGATAGGTTTCGAAGGATATGGGCCAAGCGCAGGAAGTGGGACGTGTGGATAGAGCGTGAGTGAGTTAGGCTGAAAGGCCTATTTCCATGCTGGATGACTCTGTGACTCTATGGTGAATGGCATCCAAAAGAATGGAAAAGAAGAAAGTTAAGCAGAAAAAAAATAGGAACTCACATCCCAAAATGTGGTTGTAAAAGATAATAAGGTTAGAAGATTTACAGATTTCCATACAAGACCCTGTCCATCCTGATCTGGCGATGTCACCATTGTATTATTGTCACTGGATGTCTGGAACCTCATATCCAGCAACATTATAGAAGTATCCACAACTGAAATACTTTAGCAATTGAATTACTTTAGCAACTCATTATTTAGGGATGGACCATACATGCTGCCCTTGCCAGTGATAGCCAAGTCCCACAAACATATTGTTATTTCTGCAAACATATGCAAAAATAATGACATGGTTAATGCTAGTTAGTTGCTGTCTAGTTTAATAATGAATGTGTAAGGGTATATTTTGGTTCACTCTGCTGCATAGCTTTCTCTACAAATGTAGGATGCATGACGTGCAGCTGTTGGTATTTTTGTCAATATAATGAGCCTAAAATAAGGATAGGAAGTGGGACAATAGGCCAAGATGATAACCAAGGTGGTATTCAGTGTTTAATAATATCTCATTCATTTTTGAGGGACTTGTCCCTCAAAATGTCTCTTGTTTTAATGTCTCTTGGTCTCTTTAATGTCTTGTGTGGGGGATGGTGAGGAGGGGGTAAGGGGGGAACTGCTTTTGGTAGCCCCCTCCACGGAGAGGCGACTTTTTCCATGTCACCTCCCTCGCGGCCAAACTCTATGGATTGGTGCGACCTTTCCCGGAGTCGGGCCTGGAATTTCAGCAGCAGGCGCAGCGTGGACTTTTCATCGTGGAGTGGGCGAGCCCTTGCCGAGGCCGCCAGAAGGGAGTGCTCCGATCACTGACTCGTGGACTGTTACAGCCTGAAGCCGCGGTCTGTGGATCTTCTAGCCGCGGGTACGGCGTCCGGAGCCTGGGACCCCTCGCTAGCGATCGCCAGAGAAGAGCTCCAACCGCCGGCCCACGGCCGATAACATCCTGAAGCCGCGGTCTGCGGAGCTTCTAGCCGCGGGTGCGGCGTGGACTTACCACCTGGAGCCTGGGTTCCCTCGCTGGGGACAGCCAGAGAAGAGCTCTGACTGCCGGCCTGCAGCCTACAACATCCTGAAGCTGCTGCCTCCAGTAGGAAAGCACCGATTCGGGACCTCCAAACCGCAGAGTGTGTTCGACCGTCCGGCCGTCGGAGTTTCAAGCATCCCGACGAGAGGGCCGTTTAAGGACTGACTGTACTTTGTGAGTTCCACCAGAGTGAAGAATGCTGTGGTGGGTGTTTGTGTTAAATTTTATTGCGTATTGTGTGTTCTTTTTTGATTGTACCGCTGCTGGCAAATTCATTTCACTGCACTTATATGTGTACGTGATGAATAAAACTGTTTGATTGATTGATTGTTCAAAATAGCTATTGTTAGGAAATAATAAATTATCCAGTGCAATGTGCATTACTAGAGGCCCATAAAAATCTTAACTTCTCTTTACAATTTGTGAACAGAATCAGAGGAAACAATTATCAAGAACAATTATATTTCTGCCTAGAGTCTAAACAAAACAATTTTACTTATTTATCTGTGTATGCAATACTTAGAGGCACAATTTATGTTGTGACTCCAGAGAAAGGATTTCATTGTAGCCATATTTGTCAAATTCGAATTTTCTAAAACTTGGATTTAAAACACTGTATACTCACTTTATTAACTGTGATTTTCCACCATGTAGCACAACTGCACTTTACCAATTTGATTTTTATAGCAATGAATCCTTAATATGCAATAACTACTTATCAATTAATAATATTCACAACAGGCACAAGTCAGACATTATATTATTTTACAGAGGCTATATTGATCAGTAGCCACATGTTTGATGTATCAGATGAGGGCTTAATTAGTACAAAGGTATCAGCAAGTCCTTCCTGAAGTAAGAATCAAAACATAATACAGGAAAACATAGTACAATAAAAGTTCATGGAGCAGAATTAGGCCTTTTGGCCCATCATGTCTACTCTGCAATTCAATCATGGATGATCTATCTTCCCCTCTCAACCCCAATCTCCTGCCTTCTCCCCATAACCACTGGCACCTGTACTAATTACCTTTACTAATATAATAGTAAAATTGTCCTTCCAGTCGCCTTGATTAAATATCTATGTGTTCTATTTAGCATGTCGATGCATATTGCTCTCCTCAAAATTATCATTTACAATGCCATTTCTTTCAAGGAGTAATTTCAAGCACATCCTAATCATAGAGTAATTTCAAGCACATCCTAATCATTCCAAAGAATGCTTTGTGGCATGCATCGATCTCAAAGATGCATACTATTACTGAATTCACAGGGATCATTCACAGGGATCATTCACAGGGATCACCGGAGATATTTGAAATTTAGCTGGATGGGGCAACTGTGGCAGTTTAAAGTGTTGCCTAATGGGTTAATGTCAGCCCCCAGGCTGTTTACCAAATTGTTAAAACTGGTGCTTGGGCTGCTTAGAGCTCAAAAACACATTGTTATGGTATATCTGATCATAGGAAAAATGCTGAAATTGGCTAAATTAGCAGTTTCAGCTGCGAAACTCATATTTGAGAAAGGGTTTCTCATCCATCCAGTTAAATCCAAGTTGATACCAACTAGAGTTATTAATGATTTGGGGTTTACCATTAACTCTATAATATGTCTCTGACTCTGCCCTGGGGCAAGAGATTAGAGTTAATAGAAGCCTGTAACAACCTTGTTGTTATGGAACAGAATCTATTCGAGAGGTGGCTAGTGTAATTGACAAATTAGCTGTCTTTCCAGCTGCACAATTTGGGCCTTTGCATTATCAGAATTTATAATGTGCAAAGGACCAAGCGCTCAAATATAATTTAGGTCATTTGAACAGCTATGCGATTACCAGCTGAAGCTATATCAGAACTACAATGGTGCACAACCAATATTCTGCATTGCTCCAGTTACATTTTGGTCAGTAAGCCTTCAGTTATATTACAAACTGATGCTAGTGCTCAAGGATGGGGAGCTACTAATACCATCTCTAGTTGCGGTGTGGCAGATGGGATGTGCATGAGTTATCAATTCTTCAGTTACGTGGTAACAACTACTTGGAGATGCTGGGGACATTCTATGGGTTAAAAGCTTATTGTAGGAATATGCATCATCTGCATGTTCAACTACAGATTGACAACACCACAGCGGTGGCATATATTAATCACATGGGTGGAATCAAGTCAGTATCCTGTGATAATTTAGCTAACCTCATTTGGCACTGGTGTATCGAAAATAGCATTTGGATTTCAGCTACCTACTTGCCAGGTAGGTTTAACATGATGGCGGACACCAGGTCACGCAAATTCAATGACAACACAGAATGGATGTTGGATCATTATATTATTTAACAACATTGTCGTTCGGTATGGAACACCGGATATAGAAACATAGAAACATAGAAATTAGGTGCAGGAGTAGGCCATTCGGCCCTTCGAGCCTGCACCGCCATTCAATATGATCATGGCTGATCATCCAACTCAGTATCCTGTACCTGCCTTCTCTCCATACCCCCTGATCCCTTCAGCCACAAGGGCCACATCCAACTCCCTCTTAAATATGGCCAACAAACTGGCCTCAACTACCTTCTGTGGCAGAGAATTCCACAGATTCACCACTCTCTGTGTGAAAAAACGATTTTCTCATCTCGGTCCTAAAAGACTTCCCCCTTATCCTTAAACTGTGACCCCCTTGTCCTGGACTTCCCCAACATCGGGAACAATCTTCCTGCATCTAGCCTGTCCAACCTTTAAGAATTTTGTAAGTCTCTATGAGATCACACCTCAATCTTCTAAATTCCAGCGAGTACAAGCCAAGTCTATCCAGTCTTTCTTCATATGGAAGTCGTGCCATCCCAGGAATCAGTCTGGTGAACCTTCTCTGTACTCCCTCTATGGCAAGAATGTCCTTCCTCAGATTAGGAGACCAAAACTGAACGCAATACTCCAGGTGTGGCCTCACCAAGACCCTGTACAACTGCAGTAGAACCTCCCTGCTCTTGTACTCATATTGATACAAAATTGATTTATTTGCATCCAGGCTCAATCACCAGTTACCAAAGTATGTTGCATGGGAGCCAGACCCAGGGGAAGTGGCGATAGATGCATTCTCGCTACACTGGAGAGGAATGTTCTTTTATGCATTTCCTCCATTTTGCCTCATCAGTCCAAGCTTGCAAAAAATCCAGCAAGATTCTGCTTCAGGCATTTTAGTAGTGCCTGACTGGCACTACTGACATGGTTCCCGCTGATATTGGGAATGATAAAATAATCTTATATGGTTATTTCGAAACACAACATTTTGCTGGTCCATCCCGTGACTCGGGAAGGCCACCCCCTGCATGATCGAATCAATTTGTTGATTTGCAGGTTTTGAGAAGACCTTTCCTGGGGCTCGGATTGTCAGACCGAACCGTGGACATGATCACTGCAGCTTGGAGAGATAGCACCAAGAAGCAGTACATCTCTTACATCAAGAGATGGGATTTGTTTTGTTTTAAATCCAACATAATATATGATACAGCACAAATAACTGATGTCTTGGAGTTTCTCTCAAAACTATTATTTGATGTAAGATTAAGTTATAATGCCATTAACTGTGCCAAAAGTGCCTTGTCATCATACTTGTTGCTGGGATCGGGACACCACTCTGTCGGGTCTCACCCGCTGATATCCAGATTTATGAAGGGTATCTTCAACACAAATCCTCCCAGGCCCAGGTACACAGAGGTATGGAATGTTACCATTGTATTAACTCTGCTTCGCCGGTGGGCTCCAGCCACATCTCTATCTTTGGTCAGGCTCACGTACAAAGTAGTTATGCTCATGGTGCTAGTCTCAGTGCAACGCGTCCAGTGGTTGCATAAGCTGCAGCTGGACAGAATGGTTATATCTACCAACAAAATAACGTTTTATGTACATGAGCTAATTAAACAAAGCAGACCAGGGGTGTTACGGCTAAAGCTGTAATTTTTGGCGTATCCCATGGACCATAGATTGTGTGTGGTCACACATATTCAACAATATGTTAAGGCAACAAAGAACCTGAGAGGCACTGAACTGGCAATGTTTATAAGTCACAAAAAAACGCAGAAGAGGGTATCAGTGCAGACCATCTCCAGGTGGTTGTGACATGTATTGGCTTGTGCAGGAGTGGACACTGATGTTTATACATCTCACTCCACCAGTGCTGCAACAACTTCAGCAGCGAGGTTCATGGAGGTTTCGCTGGACCACATCCTAGCAACTGCAGGATGGTCAAAGGAGCGGACTTTCCAGACCTTTTACAACAAACCAATTGTCAGGCCGGGTTCGTTTGCAAACTCAATTTTAAGTTCTGTTCAATAATTTGCTTTCCCTGATGAAAGGGATCACTATTATTACTATAATTTGTTTATTAAAAGCATCAGCATGTTTTAAAGCTATGTCATGTCTGAATGCATTATTTTCTCAATCATTTCTGGTCAACTAATGCAGTGTGTTGCATGGACCCGTGTTCATGACATGAAATCACAGAGTTTTAAAGGCTTCACATAGTCACTACGTGACTTTGAAGTAAATAGGAAGATTAAATGAGAACTTACCAGTTTGAAGTTTGACCTTTATTTTATGAGCAGTTGCGATGAGAGATTACGTGCCCTCCACTCCCAACCATATAACCATATAACCATATAACCATATAACAATTACAGCACGGAAACAGGCCCTCTCGGTCCTTCCAGTCCGTGCCGACCATTTGTTTTCCCCTAGTCCCATCTACCTGCACTCAGACCATACCCCTCCATTCCCTTCACGTCCATATACCTATCCACTTTACTTTTAAATGTTAAAATCGATCCTGCCTCCACCACTTCTGCTGGAAACTCATTCCACACAGCCACCACCCTCTGAGTAAAGAAGTTCCCCCTCACGTTACCCCGAAACCTCTGTCCCTTAATTCTCATGTCATGCCCTCTTGTTTGAATCTTCCCTACCCTCAATGGGAAAAACGTATCCACGTCTATCCCTTTCATCAAGGCCAGCACACCAAAGGCTTTTTTTACCACCCTATCTACATGCGATTCCACCTTCAGGGAACTATGCACAGTTATTCCTAGATCCCTCTGTTCCACAACATTCCTCAATTCCAACCATTTACCATGTACGTCCTATTTTGATTTGTCCTGCCAAGATGTAGCACTTCACACTTATCAGCATTAAACTCCATCTGCCATCTTTCAGCCCACTTTTCCAAATGGCCCAAATCTCTCTGTAGATTTTTCAAAGTCTACAGAGAGATTTGGGCCATTTGGGAAAAGTTATCCACAACATCACAACACCACCTATCCACAACATTATCCACAACACCACCTATCTTAGTATCATCTGCATACTTACTTATCCAATTTTCCACCACCCCATCATCCAGATCATTGATGTACATGACAGACAACAGTGGACCCAACACAGATCCCTGAGGCACCCCACTGGTCACCGGCTTCCAACCTGACAAACAGCTATCCACCATTACTCTCTGACATCTCCCATTCAGTCACTGTTGAATCCATCTTGCTACTCCGCCATTAACACCCAAAGATTGAACCTTCTTAAACCAACCTTCCATGGGGAACCTTGTCAAAGGCCTTACTGAAATCCATATAGACAACATCCACTGCTTTACCCTCATCAATTTCCCTAGTTACCGCTTCAAAAAATTCAAGAAGGTTTGTCAAACATGACCTTCCAGGCACAAATCCATGTTGACTGTTCCTGATCAGACCCTGTTTATCCAGATGCTCATATATATTATCTCTAAGTCTCCTTTCCATTAATTTGCCCACCACTGACGTCAAACTAATAGGTCCATAATTGCTAGGTTTATTCTTTGAAACCCTCTTCTCATAAAGATCATGTGGTAGTTCTAGTTCTCGAATCTTCCTACAATCAGTTCAGCAACTGTTTTCTGTGATTTCACACCGCTGCTTTGAAGGTTGACGCGCATGCGGGCTGGCGGGCTTCTTCACGTAATCCCTCATTGCAACTTCTTATAAAATAAAGATCAAACTTCAAGTTGTTGTTCTTGTTTTATCTTCATGTTTAATGCTGGATAGATAATGTGACTATTTGCAAAATATTTCATGGCTATATTTTTAAAAAGTCATCACCAACATTCTGTCAAAATCAATCCCCCTAGTCAACATCATTAAAACACATGGAGCCACAGGGAACTGCAGATGTTAGAACTGAATGAAATATAAAGTAGTGGAGTAACTCAGCGGGTCGGGCAGCATCTGCGTAAGCAATTGATAGGCGAAGAGTCTCAACCTCAAACATCGCCTGTCCATTCCTTCCACAGATGGTGCTTGACCTGCACAGTAACTCCAGCACTCTATAATCATTGAATCAGATGCTCAGGCCATTGTGACATTGCCATTCATGGGATCTTGCTGTGTATATTTATTGGCTATGTAAATTGAGGTGCAATCACACAACTGTGCAAGTTCAAAAAGCAAAAAGATCAAATGCTAATGGGGATGTGGAAGCCCTAAAAGATGCAATATATGCAATTCTTAATTCCTTGCTGTGCTCCTACATCCCATTTTGCCCACCCATTTCTTGTCCCTTTCAGATGCTGTCATGGTTTGGTAATTGATCCACACTGTAATGTCTGCTGTAAGACCCTGTTGTGACTAGCACAATGAATACATGTCCAACATCTTGTAAGAAAGATTTAATCTGAACAACCAATGGAAACATCTAGAAGGTCACCTGACCTCAGTCACGAGGCACAGGCACATTTGCCAGCTTCTGCTTTTAGCCTCAAAGGGCGCATTTATATTACATATACATCACATCTCCCCCTTCACTATAATTGTATCACATCTCCCCCTTCATTTTAATTACATTACATCTCCCTCTTCAACGTTGGGGTCAACACTAATAACTTGAACTTATGTTGTGTGTGAGTGTGCCTTGGCACGCTTCGAGCCGGTTCCCCCACCACAGAACCTTGTAATGCGGGCTGTGATATTTCTCTTGAGTCTGGGAGACTCACTCCTACAGAACCTTGTGATGCATGCTGCGATAGTTCTCTTGAGTCTGGGAGACTAGCTCCTTCTGGGAGAGGGGTTCCTTCTTGTGAGAGAGTATTCACACGTGTCTGCGAGTTGCCAGGGCATGGCTACGCTGCGTCATGTGCAGGTCCTATGTCCTTCTGTTTCTGTGGAACTCAGTAGCACTCGGTGTAGAGATCACGTAGCTCCGAGGGGAAAGGGTGGCTTGAGCCCAGACATTCTTGACTTTAGTTTTTTTTCTCTGACACCATGTAATGTTTGCTGTAAGACCCTGTTGTTGCTAACACAATGAATACACGTCCGACATGTTGTAAGAATGATTTAATCTGAACAACCAACGGAAACTTCTAGAAGGTCACCTGACTTCAGTCACAAGGCACAGGCACATTTGCCAGCTTCTGCTTTTGGCCTCAAGGGGCACTGGCATTTATATTACATATACATCACACACACCTTCTTCCAGCCTGCTGCTTCATAATTTACATGTGTTTGTCTGGGATTAATGTATCTGTGCTTATTCATTTAATTTATTACTTCATCAGTACCATCTACCACATTACTTTATTATTTGCTTGTGTTTTCTGCATTAGCATTAGCTTACTCCATTAATTCATTAATGTAACTGTTCATTTATATGACATTATTGATTTGTTGAAAGTAATTTTATTGTTATGTGGTGACATAAAACAAACTAGTTTGAATTGACAATCCATTGCACATTCTATCCAATCAAGTATCATGTACATTTTTTTCAATATTCTTCCAATGTGATAACAAATTACTTATACACAGATGCTTCTGATTATTATTCTCCAGCAGGATAAATGTTGTGCTTTCCAACCTCCAGAAACTGGACAAGTAAAGAAGGTATGTGATATGTTATGTGTAGGAAGGGACTGCAGATGCTGGTTTAAACCAAAGATAGGCACAAAAAGCTGGAGTAACTCAAAGGGTCAGACAGCATCTCTGGAGAAAAGGAATCATAGACTTTTGGGTCAAGACCCTTCTTCAGATGACCTTCTGTTATGCTTATCTTCATTGGATGGGGCATTGAGTTTAATAATCAAAAAGTCATGTTGCAGACTTATAGGTCTTTGGCTAGGCCGACGTGTACTACTGTTCACAGTTCTGGTCGCCCCATTACAGAAAGGATGTGGTGGTTCTGGGAACAATGCAGAAGAGGTTTACCAGAATGCTGCCTGAATTATAAATTCATAAAAGCTAGGAGCAGATTTAGGTCATTTGGTGCATCATCTACTCCACAATTCAATCAAGGTTGATCTATCTCTCCCTCTCAACTCCATTCTCCTGCCTTCACCCATCACCCCTGACACGCGTACTAATCAAGAATCTGTCAATCTCCGCCTTGAAAATATCCGTCTGAGGCAATGAATTTTACAGATTCACCACTCTCTGACATAAGAACTTCCTCATCTTTCAAAAGGTCTGTCTTTTTATTCTGAGGCTATGACCTCTGGTCCTAGCTTCTTCCACTAGAAGCATCCACTTCACATTCACTCAATTAAGGCCTTAGAGTGTATTATCCAGGATTAGAGTGTATTTAGCCACACGGAGAGGTTGAAAAAAAACATATTGTTTTCTCTGGAGCATCAAAGGCTAAGGGGATACTGGATAGAAGTATATTAAATTACTAGACTAAGTGGGACCCGTTGGGTCCCATGTTCACACGGGAGGGCTGGTCCCCCAACACAATATTCCACCTCTCCACCAATTCCGATATTGGTGGCCAGTGGGGGGGGGGGGGGGGGGGTTCTGGAGCACTAGTATGACTAGTATGGGTGTTGTGGGCTGAAGGGACTGGTTTCCAGAGGGCTAGTATGGACATTGTGGGCCAAATGGATTCTTGGGGTGGCAGCTCAGTCACTCAACTCAGTCACTTGACATGAGAGAGATTCTCAACATTTTTTAAACATGAATAACACTTTTATTTTTCATTGATGGGAAGTAGCCTCTGCACCTGATGAGCGGAGGGGGACTGAGTAAGATCGCCAAAAATCACAGCCGTAAGTGGTAGCGTTTCATCTAAAATCAAGAAAGAGTGCAAACAGGAAATCGCCAAGTTTAGACTTTTAATCATGTGCTTTATTGCAAACCAACCACCACCAACCATTTGCTATGCTTTATTTCAAACCAACCACCACCAACCATTTGCTGTGCTTTATTTCAAACCAACCACCACCAACCATTTGCTGTGCTTTATTTCAAACCAACCACCACCAACCATTTGCTGTGCTTTATTTCAAACCAACCACCACCAACCATTTGCTGTGCTTTTTCAAAACAACTACATTTTCATTTTCAAACCACATTAAGGGCTCTCAAGGTCAGTAAAACCACACTCACAGCCGTAAGTGGCAGCGTTTTGTCTAAAATCAATATACAGAACAACAGGCAGTGGTCAAGATCAGACTTTTAGTAATATTGATGAGAGGCAGTCAGAACCTTATTCATCTCAAAGACTTGAGGACATAGTTTTAAGCGGAAAAGGGCAAAGTTCAAAGGAGATGTGCAGGGCAGGTTTTCTGCACAGAGTTCAGTTTATTGTCACATGTATCGAGGTACAGTGAAAAGCTTTTGTAGCATGCTATCCATTCAGTGGTAGGCTGGAGCAAGATGCCAGGGGTGGTCATGGAGGCAGATATGAAAAGTGGGACATTGATCACTTGCCGAGAGTAGGGATTAGTTTAATGTGGCATCATATTTGGCATGAACATTGTGAGCTGAATGGCCTGTTCCTATGCTGTTTTTTTTTTCGATGTAAATGGTAATAACATTACATTTACCAAACTTTCATATAGGAACCTGTAGCAAAACAGTTACCAGTAAATGAATCAGGTGACCTTACTAAAACTCTGGGAGTGGTGAATTTACCCTTGGTTCTTGGTTTCTTGGTCCTCCAAAATATTCCAAATGGAATTTAAACTGGAGGTGGTGGAGGGAGGACTTAAGCTAGAAAGGGCTTTTGGGAAGAAAGAGCTACCTTAAATTTAGTTGCATCTGGTTGGGTAACTATAGTAGGGTGGAGATTATCCCATGCTTTAATTGTGCGGGGGAAGAACAAATTGCTGTACATATCTGTCTTAGTAGCTGGAATCACAAATTGGATCGAATGCCCTCATCTGCTCCTAATTGGTTTGGGTTTGGTGTAGGTCTTGTAATCAATATAGAGCTGACCATTTAACATTTTGTAAAAACAGGTCAAATGGTGAGCTTCATGTCTGTCTTGGAGAGGGTTCCACCCCAGAGAATTCAAAAGTTTGATAACACTCGTTTCTCTCTCAAAGGTGTTAGTACCAAATCGAGCTGCCTGTATTTGGACACGTTCGATGGAAGAAATATTTTTATTTGTGTATGGGTCCCTGGATTCCTCTTTCTGGTGACACACACATGGTTTCACATTTGGACGAGTTGAACTGCATGCCCCATTGTTGTGACCCCTCAACCATTGTATCGAGATCCTTTTGGAGAGCATCTTCATCATCAGCTGACTTAATTGGACGGTACAGCAAAAAATCATCAGCGAATAGTCTGGTCGTGCTTGCGACTTTTTCATGGATGTCATTTATGTAAATCAAAAACAGATGTGGGCCAAGTACTGTGCCCTGAGGTGTACCACTAACACTGGATGCCAATTGGAGCTCTTTCCATTCACACACACACGCGCTGAAGGCTTTTTGTCAGGAAACTGGAAATCCATCGTTTCGTGTTAGAACGAATACCATAGAAGTCAAGCTTCCGAAGCAGTCTCTGGTGTGGGATGACATCGAATGCTTTAGAAAAGTCCAGGACTACTAAATCCGTGATGACGTTACCATCAAGGTGCTTGGCCAGGTCATTTGTGGTCAGGATAAGCTGAGGCTCACATGATCTATGCCTCCTAAATGCATGTTGGTTGTCAGCAAGAATATTATGGGTTACACAAAAAGCTGGAGAAACTCAGCGGGTGCAGCAGCATCTAAGGAGTGAAGGAGATAGGCGACGTTTCGGGTCGAGACCCTTCTTCAGACTGGTCAGGGATCAGGGAAACGAGAGATATAGACGGTGATGTGGAGAGATAAGGAACAATGAATGAAAGATATGCAAAAAAGTATCGATGATAAAGGGAACAAGCCATTGTAAGCTGTTTGTGGTGTGAAAATGAGAAGCTAGTGCGACTAGGGTGGGGGAGGGAGATAGAGATAGAGGGAATGCCAGGGCCCGAGGGCTGAGGGAGAGGTGGGAAGGGGGGAGACAGCAAGGTTAACAGAATTGAGAAAAATCAATGTTCAAGCCCAAAGGATGCAGACTCCCCAAGCGGAATATGAGGTGCTGTTCCTCCAGCTTGCGGTGTTGCTCACTCTGGCCGTGGAGGAGGCCCAGGACCGAGAGGTCGGATGCGGAATGGGAGGGGGAGTTGAAGTACTGAGCCACCGGGAGGTCGGGTTGGTTTTTGCGGACCGAGCGGAGGTGTTCGGCGAAACGATCGCCAAGCCTCCGCTTGGTCTCACCGATATAGATCATGTGGCATCTGGAGCAGCGGATGCAGTAGATCAGGTTGGAGGAGATGCAGGTGAACCTCTGTCGGACCTGGAAGGACTGCTTGGGTCCCTGAAAGGAGTGGAGGGGGGAGGTGAAGGGACAAGTGTTGCATTTCTTGCGGTTGCAAGGGAAAGTGCCCGGGGAAGGGGTAGAGCGGGAGGGGAGGGAAGAATTGACAAGGGCTTGGGTCCCTGAAAGGAGTGGAGGGGGGAGGTGAAGGGACAAGTGTTGCAAGAATATTATGTTTGCTCACGTGTCGCATCAGATAACTATCAATTAAATGCTCCAGCAATTTGCAGCAAGTACTTGTGCAGGTCGATAATTCGCTGGGTTGGTGGTTGAACCCTTCTTTAAGAGAGGAGTGATGTTAGCCTTCTTCCAATCCAGTGGAACATCACCTGAGTCAAGTGATTGTTGAAAAATGAACTGCAAAACTGGAGCCAGCTTAAACCTTTGCATTTCATTATAATTTAAACCTTTGCATTTCATTATAATTTACAAACTGATACATTGAAATTAAGCTTTAACTAAGGTTTTCCAAACAGTCCCCCACTTTGAAGAGAAGTGTTAAGGCTTTTTATTTCAGAAGACTGCTATTCCCATCGAAATTACAAATTGTAGCTCTTTGGAGTCTTTGTCTAAGACTTTATTCAGTTTGCAAGTTCGCACTACTGGATTTTCAGTGAGAATCATTCCCATGGTAATTAGAAATGTTCTAGATGTAAATAAAAGCAGCTGGAGAAAAAAGCAGAAAATACAGGAAATACTCAGCACTTCATGCTGCATCTGTTGAGAAGGAAGCAAAATAAATGTTTCAGGTTGACAGCCTTTCCTCAGAACCCATCTTGCCAAGTACTTCAGGCATTTGGGGCTTTATTAATTCCAAATTTGCAGAATCTGCAGATTTTTGTTTTGGATTTCACTTATTGAATCATAGAGTGAAACAGGAACTTTTGGCCCACTGAGTCCACACAGACCATCAAACACCCATCCTAACCCGTTGTATTCCACATTCCCACAAACTCCTACCCATATTCCACCTACAATTATGGGAAATTTACAGGGACATATTTATCAATCAACCCATTATGAATATAAATTTTAAAAAAAGGCTCAGAGTGCTGGAATAACTCACATAACTTTGTTCTGCCCCCATCTCCTTTCCACCTATCTTACCCCTATTACAATGTCTGAAGAAGGGTCCTGTTCTTCATTGATGCTGCCTGACCCACTGAGTTATCCTATCACTTGTAAACCAGAATCTGTAGTTACGTGTGCCCACATCTCTATCATTATGAATCGGTTATTCCAGATACCAGATCCATTCCAAAATAGCAATTGCATTTGTGACAAGGATTATGTCATCCATCAGGCTTCATAAGAATAACAACGGGGAGATGGCAGAGTAGGTAAAACATGAAGTAAATCAGAAACAAATGCTGACTTGATATCAGGACTGGTAAGGTGGAGCCCAGTAATCCAGTTGACACATAAAACTAGACCTCAGGCAACTGGCCACATCAACTCCGGGCAGCATCTTCGACCCGTCCTCGCGGCCTACCAACAGGCCTGGAGCGGCGTTTCCTGCGGGGACCGGCCAGCACCACGGCTTCAGCTGTGGTACAGTGCTGGAGCACTATGGCGGAGTGGAGGGGGCGATGCCTTGCCCGGGTCGCCGTGCTGGAGCTCCGGAATGTTGAGACTACAGGTGAACATCACGGAGCTGCGGGTCTGTGTGCGGCCGGCTGCAGACGGCGGCGCTGACTTTAACATCGGGAGCCTGGGATCACTCGCCAAGATAGATAGTGGTGGAGCTCCATCCAGCGTGGCCTGTCGGCTTCGGAAGCCGCGGTCTCCAGTAAGGAAGCGGCTGTTCCAGGTGTCCCAAGCTGCTGAGAGGGTTCTCCCGACGCCGGGGCACCATCACCCGGCGAGAATGGCCTGGAACATCGGGCCGCCATAGCAGCGACTGCGGGGGCCTCAATAGGCCCGACTAGGGGTGGACAAGGGGATGGGGACTGGACTTTGTGCCTTCCCTCACAGTGGGAACCATTGTGGGGGGATGTTTTTATGTTTATTGTTAAATTCTTTAATGTTGTGTCTTATCTTTATCTGTGTGCTGCATGGCAAGTCAAATTTCACTACACCAATATGGTTATATGGTGATATGTGATAATAAATGTCCTTTTTATCCTTCATATCCAAGGTCTTTGGCTTGGTGTCAAGACATTGAGCTTCCAGAGTTATGTAGAAAGAAGGAACTGCAGATTTTACTACGGGGTCACGCGAGTGATTCCGTGAAGAACCCCGCCAGTCCGCATGCGCGTCATTACGTCTGACGCATGACGCAGCGACTGGCTGGGACGAGCAGCGCTTCTCCAGCGGTAAGTTTAAAAAGCCTCAGGTAAGTGTTAAACTTGTTGCAGGTCATTTCTGCACTTGTTAAATCTTGTTACAGGAGGACAAGTCCAAGCACGAAGAAATAGTTAAGAGCAAGGCAAGCCGTTGCAAAACTAACCAAGCACCGCGGGAGTGCGGGTAGCGGGCGGCCGCCTAGCTCATCTACTGAGCCGCTAGTAACGTGACCAGCGACTACAGACTTGGTGTCTGAGGGCACCGTGGCTGTGCCAGAGGGGGGTAAGGCCGCCAGAAAGTCTGTCCGGCCGATAGACTGGGACGAGTCCGGTCGGGAAGGTTCTCCCTCGAGTAGCACGGATATCCAGGATGGAGCACCTATTGGAGAGGATGCTCCATCAAGAGCGCCGGCCTCTTCAAGAGCCCGCGCCAGCAGCACCTACAGGGCTGCCTAGTGTCTCCCTCTTGGAGGAGGAGAACATAACGGGTCAGTACGATTCTGACGCCGAATCTGTGGGCTTAGCATTGGAGGCTGCCCCAAGGGACAAAGGGCACGAGCCAGAGGTCCCATTCCTGGCAGCAAGGTTTGCCATCCCAATAGACTCTGGAGAGCTGCTGGGGGAAGAGCTGGCTGCCAGTATTAATTACTTGGCCTCGCACCAGCTTCAGGAGCTGGCCATAGATACAACGGCCAAAAGGTATGAAACCTGGCGAATTGTATCCTGCTTAAAGTACCAGCCATAAACCATGCCATCTGGGGCCATATGGGAGTAGGCATCAGGGAGCAGGAGATAAAACTGCAAAGGGTGCTGAAGCTGCTCGCATCGGGCATTTACGGCTTTCGGTAGGCCGGTGGATGGTGGGCACCTGACTGAAGTTCAACAAGATGCCCTGGCTCTCATGTGCAATGGCATGTATAGATCTTCAGGAAGCATATTACCCAGTGCCTGTGCATAAAGAGTATCAGAGATATTTGAAAATTAGCTGGCTGGGATAATTATGGCAATTTTGAGCACTGCCTAATGGGTTAACCTCAGCCCCTAGATTATTTACAAAGCTGCTAAAACCAGTACTGGGGTTACTCCAGGCACAGGGCCATATGGTAATGGCCTATTTGGATGACATCTTATTAATTCTGAAATCTGGGATGTGAGCATGGTACTGACACTGCTTCATCAGTGGGGTACAGCCACATCCTTGTCCTTGCCAAAGATTACCCTTAAGTTGGTTATGCTCATGGCGCTGGTATCAGCGCAAAGGGTTCAGACGTTGCACAAACTACGTCTGGACAGGATGGTGTCATCAGGGAATTACGTACATTTTTACATCTATGACCTAATTAAACAAAGCAGACCAGGGGTGTCAGGATTCAAGCTTGTACTGTCAGCTATCCCACGGATTTACAGCTGTACGGCACACTTAAGGCGCTATATCGAGCCTCAGAGGTTCTGAGGTAGCATTGTTTTATTAGCCACAAAAAGCCCACACAATGGACACACATCAGACCATTTCATGATGGCTGAAACAAGTGCTGGGTTGTGCAGGAGTTAATACTGACAATTTTAAATCTCACTCCACCATGGCGGCATCAACGTCAGCAGAGAGGGAAATGGACGTTCCTCTAGTACCATATCCTCGCAGCCGCAGGATAGTCAAATGAATTGACTTTTCAGAGGTTTTATAATAAACCACTTATTGAACCCGAGCCCAATCTGTTTTATGTTCTGTTTCAGAGCTTCTCCCTGGGAGAGAGAAGTCGCTATTGTGTTATTTTGTTTATTTTGTGAATTAAAGCATTGACATGTTAATCAGTACCATGTTTCAATGTATTGCTCATTATTCACTCCTCCTGAGTCAACTGATTGCAGTGTGAGATGCCTGGATTTGGATCGGCGTGATATCACAGACCTTTGAAATCTTCACGGAATCACTCACGTGACTCCGAAGTAAAATAGTAAGATTAAACGAGAACTTACCAGTTTGATGTTTGATCTTTATTATATGAGTGAGCGATTACGTGCCCACCGCTCCCGGCCCTCAAATGATGAAGGTCAATTGGAAGGTCTAGTTTATAGTCTTACTATGTTACTTCAGTTAATGTTATTCTGTGATTTCACACCGCTGCTTTGAAGATTGACGCGCATGTGGACTGACGGGGTTCTTCACGTAATCGCTCATCGTAACCCCTCATAAAATAAAGATCAAACTTCAAACTGGTAAATTCTCATTTAATCTTACTATTTTGGTTTACACAAAAGGACAAAGTGCTGGAGTAACTCGATGGGTCAGGCATCTCTGGCGAAGAAGTCTGAAGAAGGGTCCCGACCCGGAACTTCAGCTATCCATCACTTTGTGTCCTTTTGTTCTCTCAGACATTAGAAGGCATTACCCAGAGCACAGCTTGACTGCAAGAATGAGCTGAGGATAAGAGCATTAACAGTGAGCAAATTGAAGGCCCATTTGTCTGAATGGTTAGAGTTTTGGAGTTTATAACATTTATTTGAAGATTAGCAGGATTCTTCGGTGTCCCTTTGCCCTGGTTAATATTCATACCTCTTTCAGCATTATTAAAATAGATCACTTTTTTACTGTTTTGGGTGATCTTACCTTGAAAACACTATCAGTTGACATACCAACAAGGACTATACTTCAAAAACAATTCAATGCATCAGAAACATATTAAAGTAGTGATTTATAAATGCAAGATATTTCATTTATTAAAGATTAACCAACTTCTGTGGAGTGGTTGAAAAAGAATAACATGAAATGAATGAGATATAAATTGTTTGCAATGTCCTCAGGTTATTTTAATTGGTTTCCTTGACAGATTGCCCAAGCCAATTTGTACGCCTTCCCTTAAGGCATTTACTGTCCCTTGGTCTAAACCAGATGTTTCCAAACTGGAAAGACATAAACCTCTTCCCCAGGCAGGCAATGTTTCATGGATTAGAAAATGATTATGTCAGTTTTTACTCTGTGCTTGACGGGGTAAATAAGATTGTTCAAATACAGTGCTGTCAACATAAAATACCAAATGCTCATGACTCCTCCTCACAAGTCAGCTTTTCTCTGATTTTTTGCTTGTGGCTTACAAGAGGAACATGAGAGGCAAAACAAATGATAGATGCTTTGCATTTGATCTCCCCATTCACCAGAATCTAAAGGGCTAAACCAGTGGCTAAAGGGATCAGCAGTATGGAGAGAAGGCAGGTACAGGATACTGAGTTGGATGATCAGCCATGATCATATTGAATGGCAGTGCAGGCTCGAAGGACCGAATGGCCCACTCCTGCACCTATTTTCTATGTTTTTATGTTTCTAATCCCAGCACAAGTAGCCTGAGCTGAGCAGCCAGATGCACTTTGCATTCAGTCCCTTAGGTTTACAGCAGCATAATTAGTATAGCCACATATATTTGAATGGTTCAGCTGCCTTTATCTTTGTTAATAATTGATTTCTGGTAGGTAAAAATGAATTACTTGTTTTTTTAAAATTATGGTATATTTTGATCATTTAATTCCAACACTGTTGTTACATGTCTGCCCCTCATTATAAAATACATCTAAAACTACACCAGAAAGGCCTTTAACATTAAGGATATGGTTGTACTATCGATGTGATTGATCGTGTGAAAGATACAGCACGGAAACAGGCCCTTCGGATCAACAAATCCACGTTGACCATCAATCACCCATTTACACTAGTTCTATGTTAATTCTCTTGAGATTTTCCAGAAAAATGCACACCTTCAACTTCCACTATCACACTTTTAAATTATCCAATTTTCCAGACATGCCTTGTTGCAAACAACCTACTCCAATCAATTTTTGCGAGCTCCTGTCTCACACGATCAAAGTGGGCATTTCCCCAACTTAGAACTTTAACTTGTAGACAAGATCTGTCCATATGTATAACTATTTTAAAGCTAATAAAACTGTGGTTGCTGGTCCTAAAACTATTGCCCACCAACTCTTCAGTCACTTGCCCAGCCCAATTCCCTTAGACAAGGTCAAATTTTGTCCTCTCCGTTATCGGGCCTCCACGTATTGTCTGAGGAAGCTTCACTGAATATACTGGACAAATTCCACCCCACCTAAGCCCATAGTATTTTTCACATCACAACATACCAGTTGCTGGACACTTTGACATCCATTCCCATTCCCACGCTGACCTTTCTGTCATGGGCCTCCTACTTTGTCACCTCAAATTTTTCTTGGGTAGCTTACGCCCTTCTTCTTGTGTTTGAGGCAGCAGAAGTCCGCAGCAGGGGGATGCCACCCGATTCGACATCCGTAGGTGCCCACCCTAAAAAGGGCGCATGCTCCGGGTTGGTGCCAAGCTGCGACGCTGCTGCTGTCTCTGGCGGTTGTTGTTCATCTGACTGAGGTCAGTTGACAGGGCTTACCACGGGGAGGTCAACACATGAACCCCAGCTTACTCCCCAGTGGTATGAACATTGACTTTGCGAACTTCAAACAACCCTTGCTTTCCCTCTCCATCCCAGTTCTCCAACCAGTCTTACTGTCTCCAATTACATTTTATATCTGTTTGCTTTGTTTTTACCTTCTCCCAGCTAACACTAATCTATTCTACATTGTCCTTAATCACACTCCTTTCACACCTTCACATTTCCTTATCTATCTATTTCCCTCCCCTCGGGGGGGGGGGGGGGTGGGATATCAGTGAAGAAGGGTCTCGACCTGAAACATCACCCAGAGATGTTTCTCTCCAGAGATGCTGCCTGTCCTGCTGAGTTACTCCAGCATTTTGTGTCTATTCTTCACGCATATATCCTTGTGGTTGATATTAATTGTCTGTTGGTGGGTGTGGGGGTGGCGTGTTTGGGGGAGGGGTGGGGGGGGGGGTTTAAATATTTAATACATGGCAGATGTAAAGAGAAAAATATTATTCTTTCATGTTCATTTTGGGGTTATTTACAGTGGGATAACAGTGGTACTCCATCTGGGTGGTATTAGAGCAGCATCACCCATATAACCCGAAATCCACTTAATTTTCATCAAAGTTGAAGTGATGTTGAAGTAAAATCAAATAAGATACCTGAATAATTGGTCAGGTTTCGGGTCGGGACCCTTCTTCAGACTTCTTCGCCAGAACAAAGGACAGCGAAGAAGAACAAAGTAAGAGCAAGGGCGGCGGGCTCTGCATCAATATCAACAAGGACTGGTGCACCAACCACACTGCAGTAGAGAGCTACTGTTCCCCAGACCTAGAATACTGTGGTTATCATACTGTGGTTATCATCAGACCTTACTGTGGTTATCATCATAGCCATATACATCCCACCACAGGCTAATGCTAACCTAGCGCTAGCACAGCTGCACTCGGCGGTGCCTTCATTGTTGCAGGGGTCTTTAACCAGGTGGACCTACGAGCTGCACTCCGCAAATTCCACCAGCATGTTCAATGCTCTACCAGGGGCTCAAACACGCTGGATAAAGTGTACACCAACATCATACAGGACGCATACAGAGCCCCCCCCCCCTGCCCATCCCTGGGACAATCCGATCACCTCTCACCGTTTCTACTGGCTGCATACAAACCCCTCATCCGCAAGACCAAACCTGCAATAAAGACAGTCAAAATATGGCCCGAGGACGCCACCCTACAACTCCAGGACTGCTTTGATCGCACCGACTGGGACCTGTTTGCACAACAGGCTACCAGTGGTACAGAGGTAGACTTGGAGGAGTACACATCCACTGTGCTCTCCTACATCAACTGTTGTGTGGAGTTTGTCACAGGGGACAAGGAAATAACGATGTTCCCAAACCGCAAACCGTGGATGAACAAGGAGGGTTCAGAACCTGCTAAGGCCAGCACATTGTCCTTTAAATCCAGGACACTCTGCCTAACAGTGCTGCTAGGTCAAACCTGAACAAAGGCATAAAAAAGACCAAAGACATCCACAGCAAGGTGGAAGACCACTTCAACACCGCGGACACCAGAAGCCTGTGGCAGGGTGTCAGGGACATCACTGACTACAGAGCAGCCACCGTCTGCCACACAGTGATATCACACTGGCCAATGAATTAAACACCTTCTTTGCCCGCTTCGAAAACTGGCAACACACAGGAGAGAACAAAACCTGGCTAGGGCGGAGGGACACCTTAACACTGAGCACCAGGAGTACAGTGCGCTCTGCGTAGGATCAATCCACGCAAGGCTGCAGACCCGGAAATTTATTATGGAGTCCAGGATAGGGTACTAAAGGACTGTGCTGTACAGCTCGCTGAGGTATTTGCGAGGATCTTCAACTTGTCTCTATCTCTGGCAACGGTCCCCAAGTGCCTGAAGCAGCTACCATAGTGCCGGTGCCGAAAAAGTCTAAAGTCACCAACCTGAATGACTACCGCCCAGTTGCCCTAACTCCAATGCCAATGAAGTGCTTTGAAAGGCTGGTCCTCTCCCACATCAAATTCAGCAACCCTGCATCATTGGACTCTGATCAATTTGCATACAGGGCAAATAAATCCACGGAAGATGCCATCTCCGTGGCTCTTCACACTGTCCTGACCCACCTGGAAAGACAGGCCACCTACGTGAGGATGCTCTTCATTGACTATAGCTCTGCCTTCAATACGGTCATCCCCACCAAGCTCACCACCAAACTCCACCAGCCTAGGCCTCAGCTCACTGATATTCGATTGGAATCCTGAACTTTCTGACGGAGCGACCTGCAGGCAGTGAGACTGGAGCCGCACCTGTCCTCCACTATCATCCTGAGCACCGGGCACACCACAGGGCTGTGTACTGAGCCCCATGCTTTACTCCCTCTTCACCCACGACTGTGTCCCTGCATTTGACAACAACATCATTGTCAAGTTTGCAGACGACCACAACGGTGATTGGGCTAATCACCAACGGTGATGAAACAAACTATAGAGCGGAGGTGCAGAACCTGGCGGACTGGTGCTCATGGAACAACTTGTCGCTAAACACCTCCAAGACCAAGGAGCTTATTATCGACTTCAGGAGGTCGCAGAATGGCGAATACGCCCCAATCTCCATCTATGGAGACAGTGTGGAGAGAGTGTCCAGCTTCACGTTTCTGGGCCCTCACATCTCAGAGGACCTCACATGATCCACCAACATCGCTGCGCTGGTCAAAAAGACCACTTCCTAAGAACATTGAAACGGACTGGTCTGCCCCAACAGCTGCTGACAACCTTCTACCGCTGCACCACAGAGAGCATACTAACGAATGGCATCTCTGTGTGGTATCTCAGCTGCACGGAGGCGGAGAGGAGAGCTCTTCAGCGCATTGTCCACAGAGCGCAACAGATTATTGGGGCACCGCTACCAGCCTTGGAGGGCATCTACAACACACGGTGCCTCAGGAAGGCCGTCAGCATACATAAAGACTCCTCTCACCCTTGTAATGGATCTGTTTCGAACTACTCCCTTCCGGCAGACGTTACAAGGCCTTCTACGCCCGCACCACCAGACTCAGGAACAGCTTCATTCCCAGAGCTATAGCGACTCTGAACCGGCCCTGCTGAGTAACCCCCCCCCCCACCCTTGCACTTTAGCCTGTGTTGATTTTACTGGTCTAATGTTCGTTTTACAAACCTTGTTCTCAGGGTATTAAACCTAAATTTTATTTGTCGATTAAGTTATGACATCGGATGGAAGTTGCAAACCAAATGTCGTTGCACTTATGTGTAATGACAATAAAAGATATTATTATTATTATTATTATTATTATTATTATTATTATTATTATTATTATTATTATTATTATTATTATTTATGTAGACTATTGGCTAAGATTTACATTATGGCATTTGGGCAGCATGGTGGTGCAGGGGTAAAGTTGCTGCCTTATAGCGCCAGAGACCCAGGATTGATCCTGACTACGCATACTATCTGTACGGAATTTGTACATTCTCCCTGTGACCACGTGAGTTTTCTCTTGGTGCTCCACTTTCCACCCACACTCCAAAGACGTACAGGATGCAGGTAAATTTCCGTATGTAAATTGTAAATTGCCCCTTGTATGTACGATAGTGCTAGTTTATGGGGCGATCACTGGTCGGCGGGGACTCCGTGGGCTGAAGGCCCTGTTTCCACACTGTATTTCTAAAGCTAAAGTAAAGTCTAAAGGCAACAGAGATTCCAATTGTTGATTAGTTGGAACAAAGCTAAAATGAATACCCAAGTATATTCTTGGTGCTTTTTGAATTCTTTTGAACAATGACATTGCAATCATATTTTGTTAATTCTGCCAACTGAGACATTTTCCCACAAAGATTTGATGGTCAAAGCTGCAATTTCACTATAGGTCAGCAAGCATCAATTTGGTTAAATATGCACACTGCTCTGACAGAGTAGATGTGCACCAATTTAAAGCATTCGAGGACAATCAAACTTGACAGTGAAAATGCAATAAAAGAGCTGCATTGATACAACCATTACATTTTGAAGTACAGAAAGAAATTCTGTGCCTTGACCAATATTTGATTCATCAATTACTTCTAAAATCAATCATTTATTTTATTGGGTGGAACCACCGGGATGCGGCATCAATGGCTGCCTCGTCAACAGTCTGTCTGTCCGTTTCTTCTTCATTGCTTTTTAGTATGTGTTAAATGTATGTTTAATTCTCTTTTTAATGTTTAATTTTTCTAATGTTTAATGTCTCTTTAGTTTGTTTTATGTGGGAGGTGGGGGAGGGGGTTGGGAGAAACTTGTTCTAATCTCTTACCTCGACAGAGATGCAATCTTTTTCCGTATCGTATCTCCCTCTGCACTGCAGCCTAACATCGAGGAGTTGGCGGCCTTTGCTGGAGACCGACCAGGAGCTCCACCACGGGGCTTGCACTTACCATTGTGGAGCTCACGATCCCTTTGCCAGCGATCGACCTCTGAGCTCTACATCGGGTCCCTGCGGGACTTTAACATCGTGGAGCCTGTGATCTCTGGTCAGACACCGACTTTGGGAATTCCAAGCCGCAGGAGCTTCGACCACCCCGACGCAGGAGCTTTGGTAGCCCCGATGTAGGGGCTTCGGCAGCCGGCTATGGGAACTTCTATCACCCCGACGGATGGTTCGACTGCCCCGACCGTGGGTGAAAAAATGAGGGAAGAAGATTGACTTCATTGCCTTCCATCATGGTGAGGAATGTGGGGAGTCCGCTGTGGTAGATGTTTATGTTAACTTTTATGTAGTTGTGTCTTGTTGCTTTTTTATGCTGTATGGTAATTTGCATATCACTGTACCTTAATTGGTACACGTGACAATAAAGATCTTTGAAACCTTTGAAAAATACTATGAGTTATCCCAAAATTTTTGTGAAAGGTACGATAATACACTTTTTTATTGTCAATATTTTATGGTAAAGTGTTGACCCAAGCATGAAAGTACACCTTCACAAACCCCTACCACAGGATCAGCAAGTTAACAAAATGAAAGATTTTTTTCTGGCTTTTTATTAGGAGTCTGTCATCTGAAATACAAATGAACAAGCCAATTTTTAAAGCAATGAACTCGTAATTAAGAGAAATTGGTTCAAGGTGGTTCATGTCTCAGGATTGATTAACATTTATGAATCAGTGGAGACCTGGAGAGGGACCTAAAGTACCATGGAAATCATTGACTTAAACGATTGAGAAAGTTAGATCCGTTGAAGACTATGGATATCAAATGAATAGCTCTTTGGCAGGCTATGCGTATATCCCAAATATACTGACTTTATCTGTTACCAGGAGAAAAGCATAACTATTTAACACCCTTCCAGCTAACATACTCCATGCATTGACTGATGTCTTCAGACTTTTCTAAATTTGCATTATGCATATGTTTATATGGTTCAGCACACATGGAAATAATCAATTTGGAAAATATTCTATGACACAATTAGTGTTTGTTTATAAAACATGAAAGTTTAAAATAATGTGCAATAACACAAACATATGCATTTTTAAAATATCTGATTAAGTACCAACGACCAATATATTTGAGAGTGCAACATGCCAAATCATGTAGTATTATAATAATCTTCATATATCAAAACAATAAATAATTTCATTTTGTTATCATTCTCTTTCATTGCCATTATTCTCATTCTAGATGACTGAAATGACTGAAATGACATTTTTCATGTAAATATTCAGCGAAGATCAGAACGGGAGTTGGCTTTATAATTCTTCATAATCCCTTAGATAGAAATTGTGTACCAGAAGGAGGGTCTGATGAAGGGTCTCGACCCGAAACGTCACCCATTCCTTTCATCCAGATTAACGCTGAGTTACTCCAGTCTTTTTGTGTCTATTGTCGGTGTAAAACTTCCTACACACCTTTAATCTACTGCAGATCATTTTATGTTTTCTCATTATTTTCTCATTATGATTGCAATGTAATCATATTGCATAATGATGAACAAGAGATTTTACATTAACAGGAATGATGACCTTTTACTTTTAATTTGTCAGATTTTTTTCAACCTCATTTATAAAACTTGAGTATTACTTCTAACATTTGCCAGCTGATTATTAGTAAACTGATAAACTGATTTAGAGATGTAATTACATAAGGAATTATGACTTTTTACTCTTAATTTGTCAGATGTTTTTTACTAGGCCAATTAATTTTACATTCATTGAAAATAAATTACAGGCCAATTTGTAATACGATGACAGACTGGAAGGGATATACTTTCAATCTCATTCATAAAAGTTTTGAATTACTTCTAGCATTTGCCATCTTATTATTAGTTTACATAAAGGATTACTAGTCAGGTGGAAAATCTCATAACACAGTAATTACTGTCAAAGATAACTCTCAAGGCCAGAGCAAAAGATTTTCTACACCAAAAAATTAAAAGAATGAAAGTGGAATGTTTTAACCTTAACCTTTGGCATACCCTTTATTTGATAAGAAAAAGAATGTTATACGTTTTAAAAGATGCTGTCTGCATCACAAAAAGGAAAATGAGAATTAAATGTAAAGATATATAATAAAAATAGAATTTGAATTTGTCTGTACGTAGCTCAGTGGCAAGAAAATGTAGGAAATCTGAAATTCTGTCTGCATCTTAGGTTCAGTGTTTGATGAGTTATTTTTTCATATCTGGCAAGAGCTGTAATGTGGAGATATAAGTATGGTGGCACAGTTTGAAAGATTTTAGAAGTTAGGACGACCTAAACATTTGGATTAATTTCCACTGAAAAATGAATAAGAATGCAACTAAAATAGTAAAGATTAAATGAGAACTTACCAGTTTGAAGTTTGATCTTTATTTTATGAGGAGTTACGATGAGGGATTACGTGAAGAACCCCGCCAGCACGCATGCGCGACATTCTTCAAAGCAGTGGTGTGAAATCACAGATACCAGAGTTAGACGACCAAATATAGTAAGATAAGAGAGAACTTCCATACCAGTTGAACTTTATAATAGAGGGTTTTTGGGAGCGGAGGGCACGTAATCCCTCATCGTAATACTCCTCATAAAATAAAGAGTCAAACTATCAAACTGGTAAGTTTCTCATTTAATCTTACTATTTTACTTCGGAGTCCACGTGAGTGACTACGTGAAGATTTCAAAGCTCTGTGATTTCATGCCCTGGAACGAGACCATTGCTCACACACTGCCATTCTGGGAAGGAGGATGAACGTATTTCACACACGACACTGTGCTGAAAAACAATAATGGTATTAATTCATACCTAAAATAATATGCCCCACATTGGGTAATTTATTTTACAGGAACTTAAATTTTCCCTGCAAACGGGGGGGGATGGGGGGGGGGGGGGGGTGGGGGGGGGGGTTGGTCTCAGGAGCGGCCACGGGTTTATTTATAAAGCATTGAAATGCGTTTCATTGCTTCAACCCGCTGTGGCAAGGATGTGGTCCATAGGAAACTCCCATCATCGTAGCGTCGATGTAGATGCAGCCCTGGTTGGAGTGAGATTTTAAAACATTAGTATCACACCGCTGCACGTAATACCACCCTAACCATCTGGATATGGTTTGCACTGCGACCTTAGGTGAGGGCATTTATGGCTATGAGAAAGCTCTCTCTCCGTGCCCCTAAGTGTCTTCGTGACTCTACATGTTGAAAAATATGTGGTCACTATGCAGGCCCCACTATCTGCAGGATAGACCAGAACTCTAATATTGGCCAAAGGAACCGGGTCAGTCTTGTTTAAGTACCCTGTATGTAGCAGGTTTATCTGCCAATTTGTGACAGACATGACGTCCTATTCTAGCTTGTGTAAGGACTGGACCCGTTGTGCTGATCCAAGTGCCATAATCATTCCCATCTAGGTTTATTAGTTTGTCCAGAGTGAGCCCCGATATTGGTGTCCATCCTCGTAACATGGTGTATACTATACCTATGTCCCATGTATGGGTGTATCCGTCATGGGCCTGGGGGGGATAGGGTACAAAATACCCCTCATTCGTTTAGGTACTAGCGGGGGGTGATCCTATAGCCCGTGATCACTCCCCTGCCCAGATATTAGATAGGGCACTCCTTGCACAATAATGGCACTGTACTCAATCTTTCATCAAAATGAAGGGTGGCCAGAAACTCCAACACTTCAGTGTTGGTGGCAGAGTCATATGTAGTGTTCGTCCTGGTGCAGAACACTTCCCATTTCCTGACATATGTCAGGTACTGTCTTCTCGTGGACTCCCTAGCACGACGCTGAGATGGCATTGATCGTCCTTGTCGGAGAGTCCGTATCCAGAAATGGCCTGTTCAGAAACTGCAAATCAACAAGTTCATACAGTCATGGCACGGATAACTTTCCCGTCACGGGGTGTACCAACAACCTTGGCCGTTGTTGATCCAGATGCAGGGTTCTGAGGCCATCTTTTGTACTGTTGGGAAACCCATGGTACCTGTTGCGGAGTCTTGTTTAATTATTGTAAGACCCCCCTGATGAGGCAGAAGGGGAAAATGCACATAGCAAAACAAATTCCCCCCCCCCCCAATGCAGCGAGCAAAGCGTCCATCGCTGCTGCCCCTGGGTCTGGTTCCCAAGCAACATATGTTGGTAGTTGGTGAATTAGTCTGGATGGAAAAAAGGTCGATATCTGGTGTCCCATACCGGTCTATAATATCTGTAAACACTTTTCCGATCCAACATCCATTTAATGTTGTCGTTAAATTTACGTGACCTGGTGTCTGCCACTGTATTTAGCTTACCTGGAAGGTAAGTGGTTGAGATCCAAATCTCTTTCTCAGACATTTGCCAGATTATTATTTGCCAATTCATCACATGATATCGACTTTATTTCACCCATATGATTAATATAATAGGCCCCCACTGTGGTATCAACAAATTTTGTACCATACATGCAACTGGTGCACATCTGAGCAGTAGGCCGAGTCCATGAAATGCTCCCAGCATTTCTAGATAATTTAATTCCTAGTGCTTTTAAACGGGATAATTTTTGTGCACTCATCTGCCACCACAACTTGCGGTGGTATTAGTTGCTCCCCAGCCTTTAGCACTGGCATCAGTCTGTAATGTACCCTAGGGATATTATGATAGTGATGGGGTTTGAACAATGCTGGCATTTCTATCCACCAGTTTTTATTTCTGATTTTGCTTTCCCTGGTAGTTGCATAGGCCTATCAAATGGCCTGCATGATTTTTTGAGAGCTAAAATTTCCCTTTCTTCCAGGTTTTAATAATGGAGTGGGGTCCAATTGTGCTGCTGGGAATTGCAGCCACCAATTTCCCAATCCACTCTTGCTCCTTGCCGAATGGATGGTTGTTCCTGATGCCAGTGAGGCTTTTGCATTACTCCCATCAAATCTGTCACTTTGTTTGGTGGCAAGGTGATAGATATATGAACAGAGTCAATAATGAACCCCAAATAATCCATGGTAGTGGAGGGTTCAAATTTTGATTTATCTGGATGTATGTTAAGTCCCAGCTTTTGAAAAAAAAAAAAAAAAGTGTTGTGGCTGATACTGCCAATGTAGCCAGCTCCAATTTTTCACCTTACAATGAGAATAATCATCAAGGTAAAGCCATGACGATATGGTTTATATTTCCTTAAGTATGCTAAAGCTGGTTTTAATAAATTTGTATATAGCCTGGGTGCTGATGACAACCCATTGGGTAAGGCCTTATACTGCCATTAGCTGTCCCATCCAGATAAATTTCAGGTATTTACGATGATCCTGTGTGTGACAAACGTGTCCATTTTGAAAATGGGCATACTGAACGAAAGTATTTAGTTCGGTCAAAATCTGTAATGATGCGGCAACCACCATGCTTTTTAGTTTTTTATAAAATGTTTTGATACGAAACTCTTGAAATTTCTCTGATTGTTTTCTCAATTCCCTTTTGTGTTTAGTCTTAACAGTTCAGCATGGCCTGCTGTTCTCTCTTTTTGTGAAGTATGAACTTCCTGCTAGGCGTATGCTGAAATGGGACGGGAAGTTTGTATACAAATTCAATTTTGTAATTCTGAATACTTCCGAGTATGTAAAAGTCAGAGGTTAAAAGTGCAGCACACATGATGAAACAAGTGCAAACCGTCCACCAACTTTTGATGAATCGGACATGCAATGTTTTTTATAGACAACCAGACCACACCTACCCTCCATGTTTACCCCTTCAGTAAGTTTCAAAACATGCACTGGAGGAGCGGCGCTCGTCGCGACTGTCGCTTCCGCAATGCGTTCGACGATATGTCGCGCATGCGTGGCTGGCGGGGTCTTCACGTAGTCACTCACGTGACTCCGAAGTTTAAAATTTATAGCTGATTTTCTTTATTTTTTAAACCAATTAATTGACAATCGTGTTTATTTTTTTTAATCATCGACGATTTTAAATATAGATATTAAAAAGATAAACAATCTAATGTGGCATTAGAATACACTCCATAGCAATTTTAGCATAATGCAAAAGATAAATTTCAATATCCGTCCATATATCTATCTATCTCTATAATTCTTAATTATAAAACTCTGATCTTGGATGTGTATGGGTGTGTGTGTGTGTATAATCACGTCTGCTCGAAAAAACGACGCCCTAAACGGTGATATTTTTTATATATTCCTGTAGAGTTTTATCCTGCAGTCCGAAATTGTCTCATCTGCAAAAATCATTGCATTTATGATTCTCGTTATATTCAAAAATCAAATGTTCATAAATGTCAAATAACTAGAAAAAATAAATGAACTGATGACATAACAATTGGGTCTGCTCTGCGCGGCATGTGCACACTGTTTTCCACACACGTAGGCTGCTGCGCACTGTTTTTCCACATGCTGCGAGTTACAGCGCCCCCCCCACCCTGACTCGCAGCCATCTGGTCGGCACCCGCTCGCCGTGCCCCGCCCAATCGCAGTCGGCCCCAATTTGTCACTTTAAATATTTAATACATGGCAGATGTAATGAAGAAATATTATTGTATCATGTTCATTTTGGGGTTATTTACAGTGGGATAACAGTGGTACTCCATCTGGGCCCGCCCAGCACCCAGCTGCCTTCCCACCCGGGTTCTGGATTGAAGCCGATGAACTCACAATCCTATGGTTGACGCGCATACCGCTGCCAGCTCCCCGCAAGCCCGCTGCCCGCTCCCCACTCCCCGCTCCCCCGCTCCCTGCTCCCTTCCTCCTCACCCTCCTCCTCCTTGCCCCCCTCCTCCTTCCCCTCCCTCTTCCTCTCCCCCCTCCACCTCTCCACCTCCTCTCCCCCCCCTCCTCCTCTCCCACTTCCTCCTCCTCCTCTACCGCCTCCACCCCTTCTCCTCCTCCTCCTCCTCCTCTCCCCCTCCTTCTCTCCCCCTCCTCTGCCCCCTCATCTCTCACCTCCTCTGCCCTCCCCTCCTCTGCCCTCCCCTCCTCTCCCCTCTGCTGGCCTTGCTCTCCCCTCCCCCCTCCATCCCCCTCCCTCCCCCTCCCCCCTCTTCACCCCTCTCCCCCCTCTTCCCACCCCTCTTCCCCCCCTCTTCCCCCCTCTTCCCCCCCGCTCCCCCTCCCTCTCCACCTTCCCTCTTCCCTCCTCTTTCCCCTTTCCTACCCCCTCTTCCCACCCCTCTCCCCACCTCTCCCCCCTCTCCCCCCTCTTTTCCCCTTCCCTCTCCCCCCATCGTTCCGCACACTTCCTCCCATCCCCCACCCCTTTCTCCCCCGGTCTTCCCCCTCTTTCCCCCTCTTACCCACACTCTTCCCACCCCTCTTCCCCCTCTTACCCACCCTCATCTCAGCCCCTTTCACCCTCCTCGCTTTCTCTGCCCCTCTCTCTCTCACTGCCTCTCTCTCTCCGACTCTCGCTGTCTCACTCTCTCACTCTGTCCCTCTCTTTTCTCTGTCCCTTTCTCTCTGTCCATCTCTTTTTTTTTCTTTTTTTTCTTCCTTTCAAAACTTTATTCGACACAATCAAAAGACTTTATTCGGACACCAATCATATAATACAACATATCAAAACATAATCAAAATTACTATATCAAAAAAATCATTATAGTACAACAATACATTAATTGTTTACAATACTCTTAACCCCACGCGGTGACCAGCGCCCACGGAAAGCCCTCCAGATTCCCCGTAGACAACCGCGTGTTCCCTCTCCATGGACACACGTGCCTCGGACGTGAAGGCCCGAAAGAGGGGCAGGCAGCCGACTCTAGCCTGACCATCGACCGCCCGCTGCCTGGGAAACCGTGAATGGCCATCTTGGCAGGCCCAGGAGCAAACCGACAGGGTAGTCCCCCCCCCCCCACCCCTCGACTATCCCCACTCCCTGCCTTGTGTCCGAACACTAGGGTTGTGGGACTAAAATGCAACCAGAACTTGAGGAACAAACCCCTTCAGATATTGATACAGGGGCAGTAACCTCTCACACTCCATATACACGTGGAACACGGTCTCTTCCTCCTCGCCGCAGAAAATACAAGCGGCAGACGAGCCCGTGAACCGACACAAAAGTTTATTACATACCACCACTCTGTGCAACAATCTCCACCCCAGGTCCCCAATTTAAAGGGGAACAACTCCCTTATAGAAGGACCTGGACTGGAGACCACCCCCCGCCTTTGGGTGGGTAACACCATCCGCCATGGTGTGTCGGGACGGGAGACGAAGGCAAGGAGGTGCAGAATGTGCAGGAGCATCCTGTACAGTGTGCGTCTCTTTGCATTCACGAAATGGCATGCTGGTCATCTCAGAAAGGCGGCTCAGATTGCCAGTGCCCGAGAAGTATCCCGGAGCCTAGGCCCGATGAGCAGATCTGACGGAGCGGGGGTAAGGTCTATCAGAACCGCTCTAGGTGCGCGCCTCTCCTCGACACCTGCCAAGACAGGGTGAGGGACCGGCTCCCGCAGCCATGACACCCCCCCTCCCCTCGTGGAGCAACACGCTGGCAGAAAACAGCCAAATTCCTCACTATTAGTACATCTCGGTAGAAGACACGCAAGCCCCTTATTTCGGGTCGACTGATGCCCGCCACTTGGAGCCATGAGACCCCCTTAGGCAATGACCCCGACGGAAAAAATACGTGGCCAGAGCATGCCATCTGGGGGGGTTCTCTACATACATGTACCTCCGCAGAGTCCTGAGGCGGAGAGCCACCACCTGGGTATGCACACATACCAAGGACTGGCCGCCCTCTCTAACGGGAGACTCATGACTGCCGCGGGAAACCCAGTGCTTCCTATTTCCCCAAAAGAAATCTACCAGCTTCTTCTGCAAAGCAGTTGCAAAGATAGAGGGTGGGACAAGAGTAGCCAGCCGGTAACCGTAACATGGAGGGCCACCAGCTTGTTTATGACCAGCACCCTCCCCCGAAAGGAAAGAACTCCAAGCAGGGCTGACCAGCGCCCCAGCCGGGCAACCACTTTCACCTCCAACTCCTGCCAGTTTGCCGGCCAAGCATCCTCAGTGGGACTCAGGTATACCCCCAGATAGAGGAGGGTGCGTGGTAGAAACATTAGAAACATAGAAAATAAGGTGCATGAGTAGGCATTCAGCCCTTCGAGCCTGCACCGCCATACAATATGATCATGGCTGATCATCCAACTCAGTATTCCTGTACTGCCTTCTCTCCATACCCCCTCGGATCCCTTTAGCACAAGGGCCACATCTAACTCCCTCTTAAATATAGCCAACAAACTGGCCATCTCAACTACCTTCAGTGGCAGAGAATTCCACATATTCCACCACTCTCTGTGTGAAAAATGATTTTCTCATCTCGGTCCTAAAAAGACTTCCCCCTTATCCTTAATACTGTGACCACCTTGTCCTGAAACTTCCCCAACATCGGGAACAATCTTCCTGCATCTAGCCTGTCCAACCCCTTAAGAACTTTGTAAGTCTCTATGAGATCCCCCCTCAATCTTCTAAATTCCAGCGTGGTACTCCACGCAAACATTACCATCTCCTCCGCCAGGGAGTCTACCTGCCACTCCTAGACCAAAGGAAAGTTTCAGCAGTCCAACGATAAGTTAAACTATGAAGCCCCTCTGCCTCTGTTCCTTCTCCAACAGCAAAATCCTTGAAAAGGCTGCTTCAATCCTTCTCAACCGCAGAGCTGAGAAGAATACACGACCTCTCTCTCTCTCTCTCTCTCACTCTCTCTCTCTCTGCCCCTCTCGCTCTCTCTGCCCCTATCTCTATCTCTGCCTCTCTCTCTCTCTCTCTCTCTCTCTCTCTCTCTCTCTGTCGCCCTCTCTCTCTCTCTCTGCCCCTCCGTGTCTCTGCCCCTCTCTCTGTCTCTGCCCCTCTCTCTGTCTCTGCCCCTCTCTGTGTCTCTGCCCCTCTCTTTGTGTCTCTGCACCTTCTCTCTCTACCCCCTCCCCCCCCCGTTTGGATGTGTGTGTGTGTGTGTGTTCACATCTTCGAAAAAAAAACGACATGCTAATTGTAAGAATTTTACATATTCCGGTAGAGATTTCCCCCCTGGAGTCCAAAAGTGCGCTTATCTGAAAAATTCATGCTTTATTTCTTGAGTTATCAATGAAAATGTTCAAAGATAGGGAAAACGTTGGGAAGAAAATGACTGCTTTTCGCTGATGACGTCACAATGGGTCTGCGCTGTCTTGCTCGCGCTGCAAGTGATGTCACCCCACACCCCTCCATCCTCCTTTGTTTGATGCCCGCTCCCTGCTGGCTGCTCCCTGCTATTCCCCACTCCCGGCCGCCAGCCCTGCTTCCCTCCTCCTCTCCCCCTCCTCCTCTCCCCTCCTCCTTTTTCTCCCTCCCTCCTCCTCTCTCCCCCACCTCCTCTCCCCCTTCCTCTCCCCCTCCTCTCCCAACCATCCCACCCTCTCTCTCCCCTCCTCTACCCCCCTCCTCTCACCCCTTCCTCTCTCCCTTCCACTTACCCCCCTCCTCTCCCTCTCCTCTCACCCCTCTCCACACCCTCCTCTCTCACACCCCTTTCCTCTCCCCCCTCTCCCCCGATCCTCTTTCACCCCCCTCTCCACCCCTCTCGCATCCCCCTCTCCACCTCTCCTCTCCCCCGTATCCTATTATATGTTTGTGGGTTTGTGCATTGTAGATCAGTGTCACTCATGGTATGTCATTATATGGCTGGCCCACTGATTTAAACAGAAAGCTTATTTTCCTTTCTTCCCTTTCCTTTCTAAAAGAGTTATTTTCTTAAGATGAAGTTACCTATGCTGTATTGCAAAAGTCTTTGGATCTTAATCACTGTATGTGGAGTTAAGTCATTCCAACAACATGGGTGTCAGAAAATTTGGACTCACTCCTGCCTAATTATATTGCTTTTATTTTAGTTTTGTTATTTTACTGGTATATGTTGTACTATAGCTTCTGCTCTCAGAAAACCAGTGATCCTGGTGTTTGACGAAGACTTTGCAGAACAGTGGCGCATATTTGAAGAAGATTTCACCATTTACATTGACACGGCTCACCTGGCTGCTTGCTCCAGGTGTTCGTGCCTCAATTCTCCTTTAATCTAGCAGGCACAGTAGATGGTCAACGTGCCAGAAGATTTCATTATGAACCAGCTGTCTCATTTACCTCATAAACATCAAGATCCCAAGGTCACTTTGCTCGTTAATGGCAAGAATTTTTTTCTGAAAGTTGATTACGGGAGCCAGATTTAATGTGATGTGTTTATTTGAAATTGAAAAAGATACGAAACAGAAATGGCGGGCCTCCCTTCTTCCATTTGCATGATGTCCACTGCACCCTATCGGTCAAGTATGAGTTACGCTGCTGTCTAACTCACGTGTCCACATACCTGAATTTCTATGTGGTTCATGAGAATGTGCCATCCCTGCTGGGTGTCAATGCTTGTCATGACCTGGGGCTTGTCGCTTTCAGTGCTTCTGTTTGTCATCTGACCACAACCTGTGACTTTACTCAACAATCCTGACACAATACACACCTGTTGAATTCTCTGCCTCAGAGGGCGGTGGAGGCAGGTTCTCCGGATGCTTTCAAGAGAGAAACGAGATAGGGCTCTTAAAAATAGCGAGTCAGGGGATATGGAGTGAAGGCAGGAGGTACGGGGTGCTGATTGGGGATGATCAGCCAGTGATCATATTGAATGGCGGTGCTGGCTCTAAGGCGAATGGCCTACTCCTGCACCTATTGTCTATTGTCTATTGCAACTGGGAATAGATGAGGGTGAATCACATCCTTGAATTACAGCAACTCCTCTAAGTTGACTACCTTCAGCCACACCATTTGGTCGATGCAGATTTCTTTGCATGCCTTTTGGCATGAGCTCTGTAGTGATGTATTTCAATGAGCTATGGAGCAATTGTTAGCAGGTTACCCATGCTCCAGTGTAGTAGATGACATCCTTGTTGCTGGACAAACTATCGAAGAACACGATGCTAATCTGACAACGGTCCCAGACTGCCCCCAATGCCATCAACCTCAAGCTAAAAACCCTCAAAAATGCAAATTCAGGGTAAGTGTGGTGAACTACATAGGGTCATGCGTTTTCACTAAGGATGGCCTAAAAACTGATCCGGTGAAAAACCCAGAAGTGCCATCAACGGGCTACCAGCACCCACAGACATGCTCAGTCTGCAGAGATTCCTTGCATGGTTAACTACCTGAGTAAATTATTCCGAACGGTCAGTGAAATATCAGCCCTGTGCCAGCCTTTACACACAAAGACACTGCTTGGACCTGGACGAGCATCAGCAGAGGGTGTTCGACACTCTTAAGCAGCAGATGTCTTGTGCGCCTACTCTCGCTTATTTTGATTCCTAAACGACCTGGTCACACTGACTTGTGACGCTTCACAACATGGACTTGGCACAGCATGTCTTCAAAATGATGGCGAGCGGCAACAAGCCTGTCGCCTATGCCTCACCACACCATGACTGACACAGAACAAAACCCCTCCCCCCGCTATGCCCAACATTGAAAAGGAGCTGCTAGCGGTCGTTTTCGCCTGCAAGAAATTTGACGACTTTATCTTCGGACATATGATCATGATTGAAACTGATCACCAACCTCCGGTCAGCATCTTTAACAAACCAATTCATGCCTCTCCAGGACGCCTGCATTGGCTCCTGCTGCAGCTTCAAAAGTATGACATTGTTCTGACCTACTAACGTGATAAGGATATGCACCTGGCTGACACTCTCTCACGTGCACCCAAAAGGACCTTGAGGGTCTGCCCTCGCCTGATGACGGACTTTATTATACTGACTGTGTCTTTTATTCCCTCTTATTGTGTGGAGGACCTGGTTGCCCATACTGCGACTGACAGTACCTTACAGTCACACACCTCTGACATTAAGTGTGGCTGGCCAGAAAAACCTACAATGTACCGTTGCCAGTTCCGCCCTTCTTTGCAGTCCGTGATGAACTAGTATGCAGGATGGCATTTATCGCTCTGCACGCCGTTCTTCCACGCGCTTGCGAGTGGCCTCAACCCCATTACTCCTCACACCCCCCCCCCCCCCCCCCCCCCCCCCCCCACCCCCCCCCCCCCCCCCCAAACTATTCAAAAGATGCAGAAAGAAAAACAAACAGGTCGGGCCCTGTACTGGGGCGGCTGAGCTCTTGGTCCTCGGGTCCAGTCCAGTCTTCGGGTCTGGTCCTTGGTCGGGTCCTCAGGGTCCTCCCTCTCTGCCCCCTCCCCCTCCCTCTCTGTTCCCTCGCACTCTAGGGAGTGGTAACCATTGGGACATATGGGTGAGTGGTGGAATGGTTCCCCCTCCCTCTCTGCCCTCTCTCTGCCATCTCGCTGCCCTCTCTCTGCCATCTCTGCTCTCTCACTGCCCCTGTCTCTGTCTCTGCCTCTGTCTCTGCCCTCTCAGACTCTGCCCTCTGCCCTCTCTGTCTCTGCCCTCTCTCTCTCTCTCTGCCCTCCCTCTTTACCCTCCTCTCAATCACTCTCTAGCCACACCTGCGAGTTGTGGGACAAGCGTGAGTGGATATACAATATACAATACAATACCGTGTATTTGTCATTTGAACCTCAAATGAAGTTCAAACAAAATTTGGTTTCTGCAGTCATACAAGAAAAGAACCAAGACACACACCAACACAATTTACACAAACATCCATCACAGTGAATCCCCTCCTCACTGTGATGGAAGGCAATGTCTTGTCTCTCCCCTGCTCTCCATTCTTCTCCCGATGTAATAGTCAAAGTCAAAGCCCCCGGCGGGCGATGGCAAGTGCCGCGGCCATTTAAGGCCACGCCGGGCGATGTAAGGCCCCACTCCAGCTCCGGGTCTTGATGTTAGAGCCCCGGCAGGCGCTAGCAAGTCCCGTGGCTGTTAAAGCCACGCCAGGCGATGTAAGGCCCCACTCCAGGTCACTTTCAACCCCACAACTCTGGAAGGAGAAGTTGCCATTGCAGGAGCTCCGAAAAAGGGTCTCCCACCAGAGACCCGTGAGCTCCCGTTGTCACCGTCCACCGGGACTGCGGCTGGAGCCTCCACGCTCCGGAGTCGGGCCGCAGCAGCATGCCATCACAGCTCTCCACGCTCCGAAGCCGGCCAGCTCCACGATGGTAGATCTGCAGCTCCACGACTGGAGCCCCCAGGTCATTCTTGTTGGAGGCCGCTCCACCGTGTTAGGCCCCAACAACAACGGAGACCCGACAGGGAAATGGTCGGGTCCCTGTACAGGGAAGAGATTTAAAAGTTCCCCCCGTCCCCCACACATACACAGTTAAAAACCCAGTACAAACTATAACCTCAACGGAACAAAAAATTTTTAAAAAGACCGACGGAATGCAGAGGCCGCTGTGACGTCGGTCGCGCCGCCCACTAGAATATGGCGGGGATGGGATAAAAGGAGCGAATTAATAATAATAAAATATCAAGAGGGCGGTTTGTGTGTGTGTGTGTGGAGGGGTGGTTAGTGTGTGTGTGTGGGGGGGGTTGTTTGTTAGTGTGTGTGTGTGTGTGTGATGCCGCAGGCAACCCCCCAACCCCCCGCAACCACGTGTTGAGGGGACGGAGCCCAACGGGTCTCACTTGGTGTAGTAACTAATAAAAGTCTGATTGTGTGTGTGTGTGTGTGTGTGTGTGTGTGTGTGTGTGTGTGTGTGTGTGTGTGTGTGTGTGTGTGTGTGTGTGTGTGTGTGTGTGTGTGTGTGTGTGTGTGTGTGTGTGTGTGTGTGTGTGTGTGTGTGTGTGTCCACATATTCTCGAAGAAACCCAAAATCGCTTTATCTGAAAAATTAATGCTTTATTTCTCGAGTTATTAATGAAAATGATCAGAAATCTGAAAAAAACCCCCAAAAAAACAGGCTGTCTTTCACTGATGACGTCACAATGGATTTGCGCGCTGTGTTCCATGCACAGCGAGTGAAGAACGAGCAAGTCGGGCCCTGTAATAGAGCTCTCAGATCCACCTCGGGTCAGTTCCAACTCGGGTTATGTCCGTCTCGGGTCGGGTCTGTTTTGGGTCGGGACCGTCTCAGGTCAGACCTGTCTTGGCTAGGTCTCGGGTCGCTCTGGTCTGTCTCGGGTCTGCCTCAGGTCCTCAGTCCCACTCTGCCCCTCTCTCTCTCTTTCTCACTCTCTCTCTCTCTCTCTCTCTCTCTCTCTCTCTCTCTCTCTCACTCTCTCTCTCTATCTCTCTCTCCCTCTCTCTGCCCCTCTCCCTCTCTCTCTGCCCCTCTCTTTCTCTCAGTCTATCTCTCTCTCTGCCCCCTCTCTCTCTCTCTCTCTCTCTCTCTCTCTCTCTCTCTCTCTCTCTCCCCCCTCTCTCTCTCTCTATCTCTGCCTTTCTCTCTCACTCTCTCTGCCCCTCCCTCTCTCTCTTTGCCGCCTCTCTCACTCTGCCTTTGTCTCTCTATTTCTCTTTCTCTCTTCCCTTCTCTCTCTCTCTGCCCCCCTCTCTCTGCCCCTATGTCTCTCTCCCTCTCTGCCTCCCTCTCTCTGCCTCTCTCTCTCTGCCTCTCTCTCTCTCTCTCTCTCTCTCTCTCTCTCTCTCTCTCTCTCTCTCTCTCTCTCTCTCTCTCTCTCTCTCTCTCTCTCTCTCTCTTCTCTCCCTCTCTGTCACTCTCTCCCTGCCCCTCTCTGTCACTCTCTCACTGCCCCTCTCCCTCTCTCTGCCTCTCCCTCTCTCTCTGCCCCTCCCTCTCTCTGCCCCCCCTCTCTCTGCCCCTCCCCCCCTCTCTCTGCCCCCTCTCTCTCTCTGCCCCTCTCTCTCTCTGCCCCTCTCTCTCTCTCTCTCTGCCCCTCTCTCTCTCTCTTTGTCCTCTCTTGCTCTGCCCCTCTCTCTCTCTCTGCCCCCTCACTCTCTCCCCTCTCTCTTTCTGCCCTTTCTCTCTCTGCCCCTCTCTGCTTCTCTGCCTCTGCCCTCTCTCAGTCTCTGCCCTCTGCCCTCTCTCAGTCTCTGCCCTCTCTCTGCCCTCTCTCTCTCTGCCTTCTGCCTTCTCTGCCCGCTGCCCTTGCTGCCCTTTCTCTCTCTTTGCCCTGCCCCCTCTGCCCTCTCTGCCCTCTCTACCCTCTCTCTCTCTCTCTCTGCCTTCTCTCTCTCTCTCTCTCTCTCTCTCTCTCTCTGTTGTTCTCTCCCTGCCCCTCTCTCTGCCTTCTCTCTCTCTCTGCCCTCTCTCTCTCTGCCTTCTCTCTCTCTCTGTCCTCTCTCTGCCCTCTCTCTCTGTCCCCTCTCTCTCTCTGCCCTCTCTCTCTGCCCTCTCTCTCTCTGCCCACTCTCTCTGCCCTCTCTACCACCCTCCCTCTCCATCTCTAGCTGCGTCTGTGAGTTGGGGGCTATGCATGAGTGGATAGGGCAGGGGATGGGGTAAAAGGAGGGAATTAATAATATTAATATAATATCAAGTGGGGTGGCTAGTGTGTGTGTGACATGCTGCAGGCTGCGCCCCCCACCCCCCGGTTGAGGTTGAGGGGACGAGACCCAATGGGTCCCACTTGGTCTAGATTTTCTTTTAAGATAAATTTTGTTTTGACTGGCGCTTCACTGTATTTTTACATTGTGAACATTTTTAGTAAGTTTTACCAAACTATAAAAATAGGATTAGATCGATCATTGCAAGATCTTACACACAATTATAAATTAATGGAGATGTTAATTTAATGCTGGCTGAAGATTTTCATCAAATGTTATCAGCAATGCACAAGTTGGTAGTAAAGGAATTGGAAGCTCGTATTAAAGCTTCATTTATTCCGTAAAATGTTAAACCATAACATGTGAAAACCAATATATCAGAGCATTTGACAGGCATTCGTCTGCAATAGAGTTCGCTTCCAGTTTACTCAATTTAGGAAATGGAGAAATTAAACATGAGGACTTAGCAGAAGCAATTTTTATTTAAAAAATGTAGGCCGAATTATTACATCACTTCATGTTCCGATGCAAGATGTTTTCCCAAATGCCATTCAGCACTATTTCAATTACCAATGGTTCAATCAAAGATAAATTTTACCACTAAAAAATGATGCAGGACAGATCATGAATAAAGAATTTCTGTCAAAAGATTCCAAAAACCCTTACAACATAAATCTATTGCTAGCTAGTATGATGGCAATCGATGAGGCTCTACATTTTCCTGTTGAATTTTTAAACCATGTCACTGCCTGGTGCGCTATCACAATCTTTAACAAAATGTGAAGCAGCAACACCCTTCTCAGGAATTTTATCCCTCAACACTATCCCTGGCAGAAAATTATCAGTTCAAAATGATTACCTCATGTACTGTAATTGAAGTTGGCAATAAATAATGACTTAAAAAACTACTGGGTAAAAAGGTCTTCATCCCCTGGATACTAATTGTTCTGATCTACCCGTTTTAAATCAAGCAATTTCAATTCCCTGGAGACTTCAGCAAAACAAAAAAATGCTGGAGGAACTCAATCGACCAGGAAGCATCTGTGCAGAAAATGGATAGGCAATATTTTGGTCAGGACTCTTCTACAGAATCGGGGACTGAAGAAGGACACCAACTCAAAATGTCACCTATCCATTCCCTCCACAGATGATGTCTGACATATTGAATACTTCTTGCACTTTGTGTTTTGGCTTCAGTTCCCTGGTCAACTTAGTTTTGCTGTGAGCATTTACAAGGCACAGGGACAATCACCAGTTTTTGTTGGCTTTAATCTCAAAACTCAATGTGTTTCCCATATGCTGGTTGTTCCACAGTTGGAAATAGAAATAATCTGTACATTTTTACACCAGAATCAAAACAAGAAATATAGTGGGTTTTTAAAAAAAAATAATATTTTTATTAGAAGCATATACATATCATAATCAAAACACATTTTGTTTATCTGTTACATATTGTTAATAGATGGGATTCAGCTATCAAAGTAGTAAGTGTCCTCATTTATTAATTGCATATTGACTCTGCTATTTATGTATTTTTTTCTTATAGATAGGAAGAAAGGAGAAAAAAAAACGATAACATAGAATAGAATAAGTTACCAATAATACATCTTTGGAGATAGGTCCGTAGATTATAAAACATAACTATTCATCTAATCATCTAATCCTGGGTTCAGTCAGGCATCCATGCCGGACCAATTTACCCTTTCAAAAATTCAATAAATGGAGACCATATTCAAGCAAATAATTCTTGTTTGTCAATTAAGACAAGTCTGGTGCTTTCCAAATGCAAGGTCTCCGACATCTCCATAATAATTGTGGGGGTTGTTGGATTTTTCCAAAATTTTAATATTAATTTTTTCCCAGTTATTGTACTATAATCAAGGAAGTTTATTTGGCTTGTTGGGTTACACAAAAAGCTGGAGAAACTCAGCGGGTGCAGCAGCATCTAAGGAGCGAAGGAGATAGGCGACGTTTCGGGCCGAGACCCTTCTTCAGACTGATTTGGCTTGTTGTAAGTTTTAGGCTTTGTTCTGATATTCATAATATTATTAGTTTTAAGTCGAGATCCAATTGGGTATTAACAACTTTGGAAATTATTCTAAAAATATCCGTCCAAAAATGTTTGATTTTTATATAATTTACAAAAGTATGAGTTAAATTAGCCTCTGAGTGTTGACATTTATCACAGATAGGGGAGATATGTGGGAAAATTCTATTTAATTTTGTTTTAGCGTAATGCAGCCTATGTAGTACTTTGAATTGTATTAAAGAGTGTCTAGTATTTAATGAGCATTGATGTATATGTTGTAGACTTTCGTTCCAAATATCTTTCATTATAGGTTGGTCTAATTAATTTTCCCATGCTTGTCTATATAATTCCGTCGATGGAACCTCACTATCTAGAAGAGTATTATAAATGTGAGAGATTTATTTATCTGTATTAGGATACTTATTCAAACATTCATCAAGAGTCTCTGGCTCTCTAGTTCTGTAATCTTGTGTATATGATTTAACATAATCTCTAAGTTGTCGATATCTAAAAATGTTATTTGAGTGTAGTCCATAATTATGTTTGTAACTCCTGAAATGAAATAAAAATACCTTTCCTATAAAGATCTCCCACCTTTTTAATTCCATATTTTTTCCATTGTATAAAACCTTTATCCAGCACAGAGGGTTTAAATGAAGGGTTATTTACGATGGGGAGAGAGAGTGATAAATTATCCAATTTTAAAGTCTTTTTTAATTGTTTCCAAATTCATATACCGCAATATATTATAGGGTTTTCACTATTAGATTTTTTTAATTCAGTGTTGTGGGAGCTAACAGAATCGAGCCAATTTCAAAAGGCAAACTATTTTCCTTTTCCATCTTTAACCAGTCTGGTTGCTGATCCATATCTTCCAACCAGAAGTTCATATTTTTAAATATTGCCCAGAAGTAAAACAAATCCTCCATCTGTCTTAGATTTACATAAATGTTTTTTTTTTTCAATTAAGACAATTATTCTTATGGTTGTTATAATCCCAAATAAAACTTGTGGACGATAGAATCAACTTAAAAAAAAAATGTTGGAAGGTATATCGGGATTGATTGAAAGAGGTATAGTAATTGCGGGAGAAAGATAATTTTTATAGCATTAATTCTACCAAACATTCAGATAGGAAGTGTTTTCCAATACTGAATATTCTTGTGCAGTTTAATAAGTAAAGGCAGGAAATGTAATTTAAATAAAGAAGTATATTTCTTAGTCACATAAATTCCTAGATATTTAATTATTTTGTTAACTATTTTAAAGGGGAATTGTTGCAATGTATGTAGGTTGAGTTCCGTTATTGGCATAATTTCACTTTTGTTCCAATTAATTCAGTATCCCAAAAATGAGCCAAATTGAGCTATATGATTTAACAAGTTTTTGATGCTAGTTTATGGGTTTGTGATGAGTATTAATACATCATCTGCATATAAAGAAATATTATTAATTGTATCTTTAGTATTATACCCATATATTTTTGGGTGGGCTCTAATACTTTCTGCTAATGGTTCAATAGGAAGGGCAAATAATAACGGGGATAGCAAGCATCCTTGTCTACAACCTCTAGATAAATTAAATTTGAGTGATAACATTTGATTTGTCAATATTCTAGCTGTTGGGTTAGTATATAAAAGCTTAACCCATGTTCACTTCTCGCCCAGTTGAAAATTTTCCAACACCGAAAATAAATAGGGCCAATCTACCTGATCAAATGCTTTTTCAGCGTCTAGCGAAATGACTGCTAGATCTACATTAGCTATTCTATTTGAATATATAATGTTAAATAATCTTCTCAGATTATAAGATGAATAACGTTTTGGAATAAAACCTGTTTGATCAGGGTGTATTAATTGATGAATCACTAAAATTAATTTTGGTTAATATTTTCCGATTGGTGTTTAAGAGAGCAATTGCTCTATATGAGCCTGGGTCTTCATTGTCCTTATCCATTTTTGTTATAAGAGTTATTGGTGATTCGTTGAAAGTTTCTGGTAGTTTCTGTTGAGTAAAGGCGTAATTATACAATGTCTGTAGACGTGGAGAAATTAGATCATAATTTTATTTGTAAGATTCAGAGCTTAGGCCGTCAGGGTCTGTGGCCTTTCTGTTTTTTAAAGATCTAATAGACTCTTTGATGTCTTTTACTGTTATTTCAGCACCTAATAATTCCTTCTCTTTCAGATCTAACCCCGTAAGATTACATTTCTGTAAAAATGATTCCATTCTTGCAGAACGTTTTATCATTTTGGTTGAGTAAAGTGTTTGATAGTATTGTAGAAATCTGTCATTGATATCCTTGGGCAATGTTAGTATTTCTCCCATATCTGATCTAATTTTATAAATTGTTTTTTCCCCATCCAGTTTTCGGAGTTGACGAGCTATTTGTTTTTGTGGGTTGTCACCGAATTCAAAATGTAATTGTTTAGTATGTTGATAAAGTTTTATGACTTGGTCTGAATATATTTTGTTTAACATATATTTAAGTGCAGCAATTTTATTGTGTTTTATCATAGAGGGTGCAGCCACATTCTCTATATCTAATTGCCTTATTTCCATTTCCAATATCTGTTGTTTAGCCCAATTCTCTTTATTATGAAAGGCTTGTGAGGAGATTAACGCTCCTCGTACAAATGCTTTAAATGTTTCCCAGAGAAGGGAGGCAGATGTTTCAGGGCGGTCATTGGACTCGAAGAACATATTGATCTGTGTAATAAGATATTCATGACATACTTTATCATTTAAAATTGGAGGGTTAAGTCTCCATTGTGTCTGCTTTTCGGACATTCCTTTTAGTTTAATCATGAATGTTAAAAGTGCATGATCCGAGATTATAATATTATGATATTTCGAATTGTAGGTAAATGGGATGCGTTTAGAGTCTACTAAAAAATAGTCTATTCTTGAATTGTACCGGTGAGATAAATGAGTATTCTCGTCTGGATGAGTTTTCAATTCTCCAGACTTCTTTGATGTTGTTTAGTATTAATATATTAGGTATGTTACAAAACGTTCTGTCACTGGCCGCGTGGGTGACTGGCCTTTGAGGCGTGGGGGCGGGGTTTAATTTAAAATGTGGTTTTCCCTTGCCATCCGGATATTATATTTTTCTCGGAGTGCGAGCTTTTTTTGGAGATTCAATTCCGACTGCCGGTAAGTGAAATGTTTTGTTAAATCACCCAACTATTTCAACGCTGCAGTAAATAAAAAAATTAGCTCCTAATGCCGGTGAACGCCGACAACGGGGACGGATATTTTACGTGGGGACATGGGTAAATGAAAGTGTTTATTTTTTTCATATAAACTTGCTTGTTTAGATGACCTTAATCAACATTTCAACGGTGATTTATTCCCATATGAACCGGCAGTATTTTTCTGCCAATATTGGGTTTAAATTCACCGCAACCGCAGCGTTCCAATCCATCGTGTTCCAGAAAATCCCTCACGCAGGCTGATTTAAATGGCCATTAATTTACGGGAATTAAACACTAAATTCCTTCAATTTGGCCTAAAAATTAATGACAATTAGATTTAAAAATCCTGTTATATTGTGAATTCTTGTGTGAATGTTATTTGGACATTGGTTCATTAATTCCCTTAACGTTCCAACTACAAAATGTTATTTCTTCACCACCAATTTTCATATTAACATCTTGCATCTTAAGGGTAGGGTGGTCTATAAAAGAGAAAATGGATCAGCACACTAGACCTGACATTACACCCGAACACAAGATAGATGCATTTTAGATCAGGTAAGTCTTCCTCTCGGACATATCTCCTTGAATAAAACTTATAATTCAATTCAATATTAAAGTTATAATTAGGTAAAAAATAAAGAGAGTGAAAAAATAAAAGATTAGTAAAGTGCAAAGAGAAGAAAAAAAACTACAGCTACATTCAGTGTAGTTAGTGATAGCCACACTAGCGTGGCTAACCATCTAAAGACTTCTGTAGCCTTAGAAAAAATATCTATTACTAGCTCCATGCTTTAGTAAAAAATGAAAATTTCAATAAAAATTTATAGGGGAGGGGGAAAAACATTTTTAGGACCAATATTTGTGATCGGGTAATGGAAAATTATTATTCGCATGGTAAAATATTAATCTCATGATAAATATTAATTAAATATTAGTCAGGATTATAAAAGAGAGAAAAAAAAACATATTTTTTTTAACAAGTTGCCTAAATCAAACCTTATTTACAGTTCATATTTTACTAATTCTAAGTAGATCTAATTAATAATTAATTAGTAGGTTATTAGTACTAAAATATAAAAGTTGTATGTCAATAGCAAGGAAACTTGCTCGACTATCATTATCAACTTTCGTTAGACCTTAAGTCTAACAATTTAAAGTTCCATTTGTTATCTGCAAGATGATACATCAGGTGAATACAGTTGACATCAAGTGAATTACTGTTCATCATCAGTCGTATTCTCAATGTCTGGGCGAAATCGAGTGCTTCCTTGTGGTCGGTGAAGATATGTTCCTTCTGCTTGTAGGTGAGTGGACTCTCAGTGGTGCAGGATACTTCAGTCCATATCTCAGGTTTTGTATCTTCTTAAGGATTTCTCTTGTCTCAGTAAAAAAGCGCTCTCCTCCTGGCGACCTCTACAAGATAATCTCTAAATATACTAATCTTATCTCCTGCAAATAGGAGATTTCTGCTGCGAACGATTGTTTTCATCATATCATCCAAAGCATGGTCAAATTGTATCTTCACTATCAGTTGTCTGGGGGGGGGGCGCCCGTACTTGGGCGACGTCTTAGTGCTCTGTGTACCCGACCTCATAAAAGCTTTTGATCTAAATTTAAGACTTTTTTTAAATAGGTCTGCAGCAAAATCACGGAGATCTTGATTCCCCTCTTTGCTGAACACCAACAATTCTTAAATTCTGGCATCTCTGACGTCCCTCCAAATGTCAATACATTTTTTCTTTTATTTTACTCAATAAATCTGATAAACGCTTGTTCTCGGAGAGAAGCCTTTTGTAGTTTGAGCACTTGTTTCAGCAATTGCCTCTAATTAAGTTATGGCTGTAATTCGTTGATTTACTGTCTTGATGATGGGATCCAACCTAGAATTAAAGTTGTATTCCATCGAATTAATTTTATCATTTACCTCTTCGATTTGTTGATTAAGATTTTCATAGATTTTTTCCTTCCAGGTAACTAGTTTTTCATGAACAGAGGCAGTGATTTCTTCTTTAAATTCTTTTCAGTTTTTCAGTTCTTCTTTAAAGTTCATTTCTTCTTTAAGGCTTTTCAGTTCTTCTTTTATTCTTGCGATTTCTTGTGAGATAAAATTACGAAGTTCCTCCATTTCAGTTTTTTTCGACTTTGTCTTCTGGGCCTTTTGAAACATCCTCTGGGACGATGTTAAAATTGAGGCCGAGGCTCCAGTCGGGCCTACTTCTTCCACCGGTGGTTTATTCTTACCGGTTCTTTTTTACCTGGACCTTTGGGGGAGTATGTTGCAGTGATATTAAATCACCGGAGTCGCGGTCTGATGAAGTCACTCACTCAATACAAGCTGCAGGTGCGTTCTCTGCAAGTCAGTCCCATTTTTTTTCCTCCCGTTTTTAATCGGTTTTTTGCGTGGAGCTAGCTGGCGCATGCCTCTACTCCTCCATAGCGCCACCGGAAGTGATTATATAGTGTATTCTGAGGCACTTCAACATTGAAAATCAAGTAAAGTTACTTGTTGTGCATCAGTACTCACCGCTTGAAAACAACTTTATTAAATGTAATCTTTGTGTATATCTTTATTTTTTGTCTTCACGGAAACTTTAGTTAGAGTACATAATTTAAAAACCCAGAACTATGTTATTCATGGATTAATTATATATTGAAGTTAGATTTTTATATAATTTTACGTGCTAAAACTCAATTACAGGGAAATAAATGCAAACATCATGATTGCCAGCTTTTACAACACGAACAACACCAAGTATAGCAAGTATTAACAGTAATAGATGAAACATTAAAATTTCTTTTTACTGAAATTAAGTGATATAAAATTCTAAAAACTAAGTTGGGACTAGGGAACTGAAGCTGTCATAACCTGTCCACATTGAAATTGCCAAGAACCCATGTTCACATTTGGGACTAAGTTAGTTCAGGAAATTCATTTGAAGAAGCGCTGGCATACATTTCCTGGGAAAACATTTAATGAATTCAGACCATCTTTAATGACATGATACATAAAGGTAGGACAAGACAGAAAATTAAACCTTATATCAGACATGATAGTTTAATATAAAATAAAATCCAATTAATATGTGAAACGTATAGGTATAAATTTTGAAAAGGGAAATTAGGAAAACACAGAGAGGGGCAGTGAAAAAATACTGTTTAATAAAACCAAACTTATGTTTAATGATATGATAAGGAGCAAGAGGTTTATGAGGAAAGAGCAGGGAATTTTATCAAGACCAAATTGCTAATTTATGTGTGGAGACAAAAGATTTGGTACAGATTTAATCAGAGATAGTCAGCATGATCTTAAGGCAGTCTAACAATTACATTTGAAAGTCTACCAATTACAATTTTCACGGATGGAACAGGAGGAAGTTAATGAGGGTATGTAATGTATCTTTCTGGATTTTAGTCTCACTTTTGACCTGATAGACTCGACTATCTTTGATTGGACTAAACTATCTTTGATCATCACCGGGTGGCATCATCAGCAATTGCAGCCTCACCAACAGTCTGTTTGTCTTTTTGTCTTTTTTGTTATTTTTAGTGTGTTTTAAAGTGTGTGTTAATGTTCTCTGGTCTGTTTTATGTGGGGGGGTGGGAGGGGTGGGGGTCGGGGGAAACTTATCATTCAATCTTACCTTTGCGGGAGATGCGATTGTTTTCTGGATCGTATCTCCGGTCGCTCCGCTGCCTAACATCATGGAGCTGGCAGCCCTTGCTTGAGACTGACCGAGCCATTGGAACCTGCGCTCACTTGCCTGGGATCGGACCCTCCAATCGTGGCCTGTGGACTTTCAACATCGAGGAAGCTCGCAGTCTCAAGTAGAGGACTGATGTCGGGAAGCATCCAAAGTCACATGACGTTCGTAGCCCGAACCGGATTCTGATTGCCCGCTGCTGGGGAGCTGAGATCAGACGGAGGGCTCGACCACCGGTTGCGGGAGCCAAGATCCCTCGAAATACGGAAGGATCGACCATGGAAGAACAAAGAATGGGAAGAAGATTGAACTTTTTTTGCCTTCCATCACGGTGAAAGAATGTGGGGGAGTCGCTGTGGTGGATGTTCATGATAAAATGTATTTAGGTGTCATTATTGGTATGACTGTATGGCAAATCAAATTCCTTGTATGTTGCAAAAAAACATACTTGGCTAATAAAGTACTATTATGATTATTATGATGACTTTACCTCACACAAACATTGTTCCTTATCATGTATCTATACACTAAAATGGCTCAATTGTATATCATATTGTTGTCTTTCCACTGACTGGTTAACACGCAGCAAAAGCTTTTCATGTAGCTCGATACATGTGACAATAAACTAAACTGATTAACTGGTAACTGATAAAAGAGTAAAAGCTATGAGGTACAAGGGAGAGTGTAAAATTGGATCCAAAATTGTCCCTGTGACAAGAAGCAAAGTACAATGTTTGGCAAGCATCATACCAGTGCCAAATTAATCCAGCAATAACATGTCTCAACGATTACCGCCTGTAGCACTCACTCCCATAATGAAGAAGCGCTTCGAGAGGCTGGCCAGGGACCATATTACCTCCAGACTCCCCTCCACAGTTGACCTGTCCCAGTTTGCTTACAGGCCAAACCGCTCCACAGAGGACGCTATATCCTCCGTATTCTATCTGAGCCTGGAACATCTAGAGGAAAAGAACACACATGTGCAAATGCTGTTCGTGGACTTTAGTTCAGCGTTTAATACAATCATCCCTCAGCACTTTGTAAGCAAATTGGGTTCATTGGGCCTCAGCACCCCCTTACTGGCTACTGGACTTACCCCCGCACTGGCTACTGGACTTACTCACTGACAGACCCCAGTCAGTGCGAGTTGGAAACAACACCTCCAACTTCATCCCTCTGAGCACCGGTTCCCCTCAGGGCTGCGTCCTGAGTCCACTGCTGTATACCCTGATGACTCACGACTGTTATGCCAGGTTTAGTACAAACCACATCATGAAGTACGCAGATGACGCAACAGTGGTGAGCCTTATCCAGGACGACAATTAACTGGCTTACAGGGAGGAGGTGAAACAACTGGTGGACTGGTGCAACACGAACAATCTGATCCTGAATGTTGACAAAACAAAGGAGGTCATCGTTGACTTCAGGAGAAACCAGCACAGTCACACACCACTACACATTAATGACATCGATGTGGAGTTGGTCAGTAGCACTAAGTTTCTGAGGGTGCAGATCACGAACAGTCTGGCCTGATCACAAAACATCGCATCACTAGTTAAGAGAGCGCAGCAGCGTTTGCACTTTCTGTGCCGGATGAGAGGAGCTCACCCCTGTCCTCACCACTTTCTACAGGAGCACCTTAGAGAGCATTTTGACTGCTGCATCTCTGATGGTTTGGGGACTGCAAAGCCTCCGATGGAAGTCCGTGCAGAGAGTGGAGAGGATGTCTGAAAAAATCATCGGGACTTCTCTTCCTTCAATCCGGGACATTGCGTGCAAATGTTGCTTGTCCAAGGCCAACAGCATTATAAAAGACCCCACATCTCCATCATGGACTGTTCACTCTGCTGCCCTCAGGCAAAAGGTATCGCAGTATAAGGAGCACACCGGCCAGGTTCTGCAACAGCTTCTTCCCCCAAGCTATCAGACTCTTGAACTCTATATAATGTGCCGCCAATATTATCTATTTTATCATTTTATCTATTTTATCTTTTTATCTATTTTATCTTTTTGTTATTTTATGTTGCATGGTGAGCCAGATGCAATGAAATTTCGTTCAGATTTGCATTTGTTGGTGTATTTTTGAATGACAACACAGTCCTTGATTAAAAAGTGTCTGGAAGGCTGATACCAGTGAATTTCTCACCTTCAATACTTAGTCTATGGTTTGTTGCCGCAAATATTAATGATTTACACCAAAATGAAAGGAGAATAACAAAAGTTACAGATAATGCAAACATTGACTGTGTGGTTAATAATGAAGATGGAAACTTTATGTAGCACAAAGATGTAGATGACTTCAACAGGATGCAGAATGCTGACAGATTTCACATGGTTTTGAAATAGATGTTTAACTCATTGCTTGTTGGAATAATGAGCAGGTGTTGATATTGAAGCGCTCATATGCAAATCTATCTGGAAAAGGTATAAATGATTTGAATATATTAATCATCCCTCAAATAAAAATATTTGCAATTATTGCAATAAGATAATTGAAATAATTGCGCACATCTCAGATGTGTTGATATTGTAGCTTGATTCTCTTCTTTCCTGCTCTCAAACTGAAAACTGCAGGCACACAGCACATCATTTTGTCCATTAAATCTAATAAATGGGAAATCATTGGCTGTAGTGGTTATTAAGATTTGCTTACCATTCGCTTACAGTGAGCACAGGAAAATGAAATTGGCCCTGTGATTAAAGAACATTTTTAATTTTGATATTGGATTACTTTTGAGGCAAATTCAAAATACTGCATAAGTACTAGCCATGCTAGTTCATTTCTTACACAGTGCATGGGCAAACCTATTGTCTATAATGTAAACCTATTGATATTTTAGCATTTAATTCCTCTTGAATTACCTTGTCATTTAAACTCCTGAGGCAACCTAAAACAAAGAGCACATATTGGCCTTAAGTGATTAATAATAACATGACAGTGAGGAGAATAGGATGTTGAATAATAATTGTATTTAGACAGCATTATCCAGTTCCATTGGAAAGGATGATAGAGGAAAGGTTTGTTTTCGAAATTATCATATATATATATTATAAAAGATGATATCACAGAACATTGAGAAAATGGTTATTAAGAATGACGGTGGAATCTTGATCAGCTGGGCAAGTGAGCCAGTTAATGGTGAAAGGAGTTTAATTCAGATAAGTTGTGAGGGGTTGCATTTTGGGAAGTCAAACCACATTGCATTGCAATGAATGGTCAGGAAACTGCGAGGGTTTCTTGGAGAGATGTCCGAAGGATCCACGAGATACAGAGTGGTGAAGGTGTTTTGGCATGATGGCCTTCATCAGAAGTATTAGAATTAAGACTTTATGTCTATTTGAACAAGTTGTGGGTGAGTATTGTCGGAGTATACACTCGGAGCAGAGCATTGTTTTCAGTTTTGATCACCCTGTTATAGGAAATATGCCATTAAGCAGGAAAGATTTACAAGGATGTTGCCAGGAGTTGTGGCCCAGAGCTATAGGGAGAGGATGGGTAGGCAATGGCCTTATTTCCTGGAGCACAGGAGGCCGAGGGTTAATCTTATAGAGGTATATAAAATCATGAGGGGGATAGAGGGGAGTGAACACACACAGTCTTTTTCCCAGTGTCGGGAAAGGTAAGCACTAGATGGCAATGGTTTAAGGTAAAAGGAGTAAGATTTAATCGGAACCTGAGGGGTACGTTCTACACTCAAGGGTAATAGGTATATGGAACAAGCTGACAAAAGAAGGAGTTGAAGCAGGTACAATAATAATATATATGTATAATACATACATTATATATATATATATATATTTATATATATAATTTATATATATATTTATATATTTATATATTTATATATTATATATTTATATATTTATATATATATATATATTTATATATATTATATATATATATATAATGTATGTATATACATATATATTATTATTGTACCTGCTTCAACTCCTTCTTTTGTCAGCTTGTTTTATATATTATATATATATATTATTATTGTACCTGCTTCAACTCCTTCTTTTGTCAGCTATATATATTTATATATTTATATATATATCTATATATATATATATATATATATATATATATATATATTATATATATATATATATATATATATATATATATATATATATATATAACTTACATAAACTCAGTGGGACAGGCAGCAGGAGAGAGGGAATGGGTGACGTTTCGGGCCGAGAGACCCATATTCAGACTCTGTTAACTGAGTTGTCCCAGTGTTTTCTACTTCATTGACAGATTTTCCGGTAGCTGTAGTATTATTTTGGATAACGGAGTATGTGTTGGCAGAGCAGACATGCAGTGAGTGTGGGTCTGCAGGTGTATAGGGTCAACTGGCATTGTGTCCAAACTAGTGAGGCTTCATATTTGGTTATTTCACAAAGAAAAAAAATTAATCAACTGAGCCTTTAAACTTTAGTTCAGGTTTCATGAGCCAGTGTCAAGCAATGTACAGCAAATATACAATGGATGTGAGAAATCCAGAGATAAAAGGCCAGCCAAGCAGCACCTGTGGAAAAGAAAAAAGTGCTAACAGTAAATCATGTGAGTTTTCATCAGAAATGAAAAATTGGTAGAGATCGGTTTTGTTGTAAAGGGAGCAGGAGAAGGGAAAGAACAATCAAGAAGTGGACAGGTAGAGTGATGGACCAGAAAGCATGAGAGATTAATGGGGGGGAAAAAAAAGGATAATAATGCAAAATGAGCAGAGATGGCAATGAGACTATGAGGAAACCAGAAATGGTGTCTGGAGAAATATAAATGGAATAGCGGAATGAACATTTTACAGTTGAGACAAAAAGATTGCTGATGCTGGAATCTTGAGCAAAAACACAAAGTTCTGGAGGAACTCAGCAGGTCAGGCAGTATGCATGGATGGAAATGGACGACGATGTTTATAGTCGGGACCTTTAAGCCTAAAGAAAGGTTCAAAATCTGAAATGTCCCTTATCCCATGTCCTCTGGAGATGCTGCTGACCCACTGAGTTTCTCCCACACTTTTCCTTTTTGCTCTAAACATGTTGACCTTTGGTTGTCTAATTATTTTATTTTTACTTATTGTCTTAAAAATGACAAAACAATGATATTCGTGAGCGTGAGCTTTAGATTCTGGAGTAGTTCCTGAGGATTGGCGGGTAGCAAATGTAACCCCTCTTTTTAAGAAGGGAGGGAGAGAGGAGAAAACGGGGAATTACAGACAGTTAGTCTAACATCGGTAGTGGGGAAACTGCTAGAGTCAGTTATTAAAGATTGGGATAGCAGCACATTTAGGAAAGTGGTGAAATCATTGGACAAAGTCAGCATGGAATTTACAAAAGGTAAATCATGTCTGACGAATCTTGTGGAATTTTTCGAGGATGTAACTAGTAGCGTGGATAAGGGAGAACCAGTGGATGTGGTATATCTGGACTTCCAGAAGGCTTTCGACAAGGTCCCACATAAGAGATTAGTATACAAACTTAAAGCATACGGTATTAGGGGTTCAGTATTGATGTGGATAGAGAACTGGCTGGCAAACAGGAAAGCAAAGAGTAGGAGGTAAACGGGTCCTTTTCACAATGGCAGGCAGTAACTAGTGGGGTACCGCAGGGCTCAGTGCTGGGACCCCAGCTATTTACAATATATATTAATGATCTGGATGAGGGAATTGAAGGCAATATCTCCAAGTTTGCGGATGACACTAAGCTGGGGGGCAGTGTTCGCTGTGAGGAGGATGCTAGGAGACTGCAAGGTGACTTGGATAGGCTGGGTGAGTGGGCAAATGTTTGGCAGATGCAGTATAATGTGGATAAATGTGAGGTTATCCACTTTGGTGGCAAAAAAACAGGAAAGCAGACTATTATGTAAATGGTGGCCGATTAGGAAAAGGGGAGGATGCAGCGAGACCTGGGTGTCATGGTACACCAGTCATTGAAAGTAGGCATGCAGGTGCAGCAGGCAGTGAAAAAAAGCGAATGGTATGTTAGCTTTTATAGCCAAAAGATTTGAGTACAGGAGCAGGGAGGTTCTACTTCAGTTGTACAGGGTCTTGGTGAGACCACACCTGGAGTATTGCGTGCAGTTTTGGTCTCCAATCTGAGGAAGGACATTATTGCCATAGAGGGAGTGCAGAGAAGGTTCACCAGACTGATTCCTGGGATGTCAGGACTGTCTTATGAAGAAAGACTGGATAGACTCGGTTTATACTCTCTGGAATTTAGGAGATTAAGAGGGGATCTTATAGAAACTTACAAAATTCTTAAGGGGTTGGACAGGCTAGATGCAGGAAGATTGTTCCCGATGTTGGGGAAGTCCAGGGACCAAGGGGTCACAGCTTAAGGATAAGGGGAAATCCTTTAAGACCGAGATGAGAAATAATTTTTTCACACAGAGAGTGGTGAGTCTCTGGAACTCTCTGCCACAGAGGGTAGTTGAGGCCAGTTCATTGGCTATATTTAAGAATGAGTTGGATGTGGCCCTTGTGGCTAAAGGGGAAGGCCCCCCCCCCCCCCCGGATCAGAGGGTATGGAGAGAAGGCAGGTACGGGATACTGAGTTGGATGATCAGCCATGATCATATTGAATGGCGGTGAACCAGGCTCGAAGGGCTGAATGGCCTACTCCTGCCACCTAATTTCTATGTTTCTATGTTTCTATGTAATATAAAACACACCTCTTGAGGAATCAAAAATAGTATGTAACAGTCAACAATTTTCCTCTTTGGCTGGGTTCCAACTGTGCTGTCCACCTCAAAATTGCAGCTTACGCAAAACCCCACGTGGAGTAGAAGCCGGAGATTCCAGCTACATGAGATAGATATCTACATGTGGCCAATGCTGAGAATCATAGTGAGTCATTACAATGTGGAAACAGGCCCTTCAGCCCAACATGCCCACACTGACCAACATGGACCCATCTGCACTTGCCCCACTTGTCTGGGTTTTTAACCCATATCTTCTAAGTCTGTCCGATCCATGTACCTGTCTAAATGATTTTTTTTTAAACGTAATGGCCACTTAAATTAATTTAGCCGCTCAGATATGTAAACTCTTGCAAGACCAGTGCTGGAGAAAATGTGAAAGGTCATAATCAGGACACAATAGCCTCATGTGCTGAAAAATAAACAACTCCAGTATCAATGCGAATAATAAGGGAAAATTATGATGCACTAGCTTTTTAATATTCTGATGTGAACGCTAATTTCCTATTCAAATATTCCCAGGATTAAAGCAGTTCACCAAAAAGGTTCATTATTAAGCTTAAAAATACCATTAAACACCTGACAATCATCAAGAAATAAGAACCAGACATATCGATCTGCAAAATATTCAGAGAAGCTAACATATCGATCGTTTGTCATTTTTTTGTCCTTTCAGCTTTCAGTGCACCTTGTCTAACCAGAAATACTGAAACGAGAGACAGGTGGCATTTGAAAGTAATGCATGTGACAATTAAATCTTTCAAAATCAAAATACATATGATTCACAGTAGCACAATTTGTTTTGTAAATTAAATACTTGTCAGCGAAATTACCTTTAAAATGTCATCTGCCACTTATTTTCCCTTCATTGGACCTCTTGCGTAAGTTTGATCTTGCAGTTTTAGATCAATAAATGTCACTTTATATCTGTTAGCCTGCACCCCGAGTGTGAGCAGGGAAGTATGTCCTTTTTATTTTCATTTGTAAAACAGGGCATGGTTTTACTCTACACATAAAACCGATATACTAGTCATCTGGTTCCAAGATCAATATTGAAATAACTTCCATTGTGAAGGAGGCATATCATTTCCAGCACACTGACACTGACAGCTTTTTTTAGAGTGTCTAAAACCTCCTTACCTATTTCAGTTACATATAATTGTGCACGAAGTGTGGAATTAAGTCATTTGAAAGGGATCCTTGGGGAAGTTGTCAGATGCACATTTGGTCTTCAAGTTTCCCACGCTTCCTACCAAGATCACTCTTTCCACCTGACCTCAATAAATGAAGGCCAGGCACAGTTCTCACGAGATATCCAGCAGCCGCTGAAATACTGCATATCATTCCCAATCATGTTCAGACAGAGCACCATCTTGCAATATGGTGATGTAAGGGTCCTGGCGATAAGGATGCACTTTCCCCCTGAGCTTATGTTGATGGAATTCCCAGCATTGTGTTGGGAAATGTATGAACTTTACTTCGGAGTGAGTGATTCCGTGAAGAAGCCCGCCAGTTCACATGCACGTCATTACGTCTGACACGTGGCGCAACAACGGGCTGGCAGGCGTGTAGCTCTACCAGCGGTAAGTTTTAAAAACCCTCTGGTAAGTTTTTTTTTAAAAAAACTTTAGTTGAGGTCGTTTTCTGTGGTCGGTAAGTCTTGTTGCAGGAACAAGTCGGACCATGGAGAAAATGACTAAGGGAAGGTCGAGGCGGGCCACCGGGAGGGGGCGAAAGCAGACTATAGAAGACCGCGGGAGTGCGTTTAGTGGGCGGCCATCCATCTCGCCTTCAGAGTCACCGACGGCTCAGCCAGTGGCTTCCGACTTGGTGCCGGTTGAAAGCACCATGGCTACTCCGGTGGGACGGAAAGCCACTAAAAAGGATCCCACAATGGATAGCAACTTCGGACGTTTGTCCAGGATGGAGCTCCTGATGGAGAGGATGCTCCATCACAATATGCTCCAGCCAGAGGAGCTTTATATCCGCGGCTCTCCTCCGGGGCCCGTGGCAGCGGTACATGTTGAAGGGCTGCATAAGGTCTCCCTCTCGGAGGAGGAGAGCATACGGGGTCAATATTGTTCTGACTCCGAGGTCGGAGGTATAGACGGTGAGCATACCGCAAGGGAAGGACTGCCAAGTATGGCATCTAAATTTGCTATACCGACCGGAACTGGGAAACCGCTGGATGAGGACCTGGCCATGACCATAAATTACATGGCCTCACAATAGCTGCAAGACCTCACAATGGAAGAAACTTCCAAAAAATACGATACACCTGCCAATTGTGCCTCGATCAAAGTGCCGACTGTGAACCATGCTATCTGGGGTCACATGGGTGTAGGTATCACAGCCCAGGAAGTGAGGCTCCAGAAGATACTAAAGCTGCTCGCTTCAGGCATTACATCTTTCGCTAGGTTGGTCGATAGGGGGCCCCTGTCTGAGGTGCAGCAGGATGCTCTGGCGCTAATGAGCAATGCACATTTTGAAATAAACTGTCTCAGAAAGAGTGCCATCTGTCCTACTCTGAATCCCAAGTTTGCGGCACTGTGCAAATCTAGCAATGTTCAACCGCCAAATCTACTGTTTGGTGATGACCTATCAAAACGGGTCAGAGAATTGGACGACGAGGCGAAAACGGTCAGCCTCATAAAAGCCCAACCAGCTCGCAAGATTCAACTTCGGTGGCAGCACCCCTACAAACGGTTCGCTGAAGCTGGTTCAGGCAAAGGACCAAGCCGGCCTTTGCCACCCATGCACAATTGGCGCACTCCAACATTCTTCTCCTCCAGAACTCGGGGGCAGAAGTTTCCACCAACAACCATGGAGGTAGGTGGATCTGGGTCTTTTCAGAACACGTCATGTATGGATCAGTTACACGTTGGTGGGACATTACACTTGTTTTTCAATGAATGGTGTTGCATAATGTCAGATTTGTTTATACTGCACAGTATACAAAGGTTTCGAATAGAATTCCTTTTCAAATTGCACCCACACAGCATACACCAAGCCGGACATTGTTTTTTTCAAAACAAGAGTCTTTAGATGTACAAGCTGAAATTGAAACTTTATCTAAAAAAGGGGTAATTGAGAAGTCTCACCATCAATCTCACCAATTTGTGTTTAATATATTTCCTAGACAATAGATGGAAGGTGGGTGTCAAGTCACTCTTGATCTAACTCAACTTAACTCCTATGTGCAGTATAAACATTTCAAAATGGAAACTTTTGTTACTGCTAAACAACTGGTTTCCAAAGGATGTAATATGGCATGCATAGTCCTTAAAGACGCATACTATTCATTATAGTCACTGGAGATATTTGAAGTTTAGCTAGATGAGGCAACTATGGCAGTTCAAAGCATTGCCTAATGGGTTAACTTCGGCTCCTAGAATATTTACAAAGTTGTTAAAACCGGTGTTGGGCCTACTCTGGGCTCAGAATCATATTGTAATGGCCTATTTGGATGATGTCCTAATAATAGGCAAGACTCAGAAAGCAGCTGCATTATCTGTTTCAGCTACCAAACTCATGTTTTGGAGGTTGGGGTTTCTCATCCATCCAGTTAAATCCAAATTGATACCATCTAGTGTCATTGATTATTTGGGATTCACCATTAATTCAACTCACATATCTGTGACTGCCGAGAGGCAAGAGATCAGAGTCAATAGAAGCTTGTAACAAGCTCGTTGAGGAGCAACAATCTTCTATACGGCAGGGTGGCTAGTATAATTGGCAAATTAGGGCTGCTTTTCCAGCTGCACAGTTTGGGCTTACATTATCAAAAATTTACAACGTGCAAAGGAGCAGGCACTCAAAAGACAATGCAGGTTCATTTCAATAGACCCATGCGGTTACCAGCTGAAACCATTGCTGAGTTACAGTGGTAGATTTAGCGAAATATTTGGCATTGCCTCCAGTAAAATTCTGATTGATAAACCTTCAGTTATTTTACAAACTGATGCTAGTGCTCTAGGATGGGAAGCTACTGATACGATCTCTAGCTGCAGTGGCAGATGGAATATGCAGGAGCATTACATTAATCTTTCAATCACATGGTATTAATATTTAGAGTTGTTGGGAGCACTCTATGGCTCTTAAGGTGTATTGTACTAGTATGCATGACTTGCATGTTCAGCTTCAGATAGACAACACTACAACAGTAGCATACGTTAATCACATGGGGGGAATCAAGTCGGTATCATGTGATAAATTGGGTAACTTTATTTGGCACTGATGTACTACAAGAAACAACTGGATTTCAGCTATCTACTTACCAGGTAGATTTAACATGGTGGCCGATACCAGGTCACGAAAATTCAATGACAACACAGAATGGATGTTGAATCATGAAATATTTTATGATATTGTCACTCAGTACGGCGTTCCAGACATTGATTTGTTTGCATCCAGATTAAATCACCAGCTACCAAAGAATGGTTTCATGGGAACCAGTCCTAGGGGCAGTAGCAGTAGATGCATTCTTGTACACTGGGGTGGAATTGTTTTTATTATGCATTTCTCCCATTTTGCCTCATCAGTCGGTTGCTTGCTTAAGAGATTGAGCAGGATGCTGCCTCAGGCGTTTTGGTAGTTCCCGGACTGGCCTACACAGCCGTGGTTCCACTCGTTCTAGAGACAAATAAACAGCCTGTTATGGCTGTCCCCAATGCAGTAAACTGTTGGTTCACCCTGGGGACTGGGGTAAACCATCACTACATGACCATATTAATCTATTGATTTGTAGATTCTGAGGAGGACGTTCCTGGGGCTCGGGCGATCAGGTCGTTACGGTGGGATGTGATTACGCGGCCTGGAGGGATAGTACTAAAAAACAATCCATCTCTCATATCAAGAAAATGTGAGTTGTTCTGCTTGCAGTTCGAAATATCTATCACTCGCAAGCTACCTGAATGTGGGGGAATTTCTTTCAACACTATATTTTGATGAGCGACTGAGCTATAGTGCCATCAACAGTGCCAGGAGTGCCTTATTGTTCCTACCTGTGGCAGGATCGGGACATCCTTGTTGGTTCTCACACCTTTAATTATCCGGTTCATGAAGGGTATTTTTAACTGTAATCCCCCCAGGCCTAGGTACATGGAGGAATCTGGGATGTGAGCGTGTTCTCAGTGCTTCGCAATGGGCTCCAGCTACATTCCCTGTTTTGCCCAGACTCATCTTAAAGTGGTCTGCTCATGCGCTGGTTTCAGCGCAACACGTCCAGACATTGCAGAAAGCTGCGCTGGACAGGATGGTTTATCTGTAAAATAACCTAACATTTTATGTTATGATTTATATAAGCCAGAGGAGGCAGCGACGTCATGGGCTTAAACGTATTTTTATGGCATACCATAGACCTTCGCCTATGTGTAGTACGACTTGCAGCAAGTATATCGATGGTCACCAAGAGCCCAGAAGCTCCGAAATTAACGATGTTTACGTGCCTCCACGTCGTATCATAAAGGTCATTCTGGTAGTTCTAGTCTTCTCTAATCTTACTCATGTCACTTCGACTACTGTTATCTGTGATTTCACAACGCTGCTTTGAAGATTGTGCGCATGTGGGACTGTGTGGGCTTCTGCACATAATCGCTCATCGTAACTTCTCATAAAATAAGTCAAAATTCAAACTGGTAAGTTCTCATTTAATCTTACTAATTCTGTAATGCAGCATAAATGAAAGACAGCAGTATATTCCAAGGTCAATGTAAACTATGTAAAGCACTGAGTGCTGGAGAGAGAAAGAGAAACTCAGAAGAGTCTATGGTCATATGGAATAGGAGTAGAATTAGGCCATTCGTCCATCAAGGTCTACTCCACCATTCAATTATGGCTGATTCATTCTTCCTCTTAACCCCATTCTTCTGCCTTTCCCCATAACCTCTGACACCTGTACTAATCAAAGAATCTATCTATCTTGCCTTAAAAACTATCCACTGATTTGGCCACCACAGCCTTCTCTGGAAAATTAATACCACACATAGAAGAAAACATAGAAACATAGAACTTAGGCGCAGGAGTAGGCCATTCGGCCCTTCGAGCCTTGCACCGCCATTCAATATGATCATGTGGCCTGATCATCCAACTCAGTATCCCGTACCTGACTTCTCTCAATACCCTCTGATCCCCTTCGCCACAAGCGGCCACATCTACTCCCTTTAAATATAGCCAATGAACTGGCTTTCAACTTACCCTCTGTGGCAGAAAGTTCCAGAGGACTCACCACTCTCTGTGTGAAAAAAGTCTTTCTCATCCGGTCTTAAAGGGAGTTCCCCTTATCCTTAAAGCTGCGACCCCTTGTCCTGGATTTCCCCAACATCGGAACAACATCACCACCCTATCTGATTACAGAGTAGAATCTGTGCAGAGAGAGTGTCTGAGGATGGGTCCCAACCCAAAAATATTTGCATGTTTAATTCCCTCTACAGATGCTGCCTGATCATTGAAAGTGCCTCCGAACTTTATGTTTTGCTCAGATCTACAGGAAATGCAGTTCATTGTGTCTCAGTGTAACCAAGTATTTATGTGTGACAGTGCTCCATAAATACGATGCGCAAAGGAAGATGACTCTGGAGGGACAGGATCATTGGGTCCATCAATATTTCTTCAGGTTTTTTCCAAAGGTTTGTTAATTGTTCTCTGCATTTCATTGTGGAAGACAAGATCCTAGTGAATGTGTGCATACCACTTTAAGGCTGCCACCTGAATGGACGGGATTGTATTTTATATAGAACATCAGAGGTTGAGGGGGGACTTGATAGAAATGTATCAAAATATGAGAGGGGATAGAAGGGGGTGTAGCCAGTCAGAACCTTTTTCAATAGGTGCAAATGTCCACTGTTAGGAGCCATAGCTATGTAAGGTTAGGAGGGGTTTCATGGAGATGTGGGGGGCAGTTTTCTTTACACAGGCGGTGGTGGGGGGACTGTAACACATTTGCCAGGGATAGCAGTGTGGAAAGCAG